>JAQZBX010044601.1:0-21308 GCA_029593785.1 Cabassous unicinctus
TTTGACAAAATCTAGCAAACTTTCTTTATAAAACTCTTCAAAAAATAGGAATATAAGGAAACTTCCTCAACACAATAAGTAACAGATATGAAACCCACAGTTAACATCCTACTCAGTGATGAGTGACTGAAATATCCTTTCTATGATCAGCAAAAAGACAAGGATCTCTACTCTCACCAATGTTATTTAAAATGATCTTGGAAATTCTTCCTAAACTGATTTAGCAAGAACAGTAAATAAAAGAAATCTAAATTGGAAATGATGAAGTAATACTTAAACTACAGATGACATGGACTTGTATATACAGAAAATTCTGAACCAATATGCAAGAAAGCTTTTAGAACTAATAAATGAATCCAGCACAGTAGCAGTATACCATGTCAACACTCAATAATCAATAGTGTTTCTTTCTATATGCTAGCCATGAATAATCAGAAGACATAATCAAGAAAATCCACACTCAAAATAGCAACTAAAAAGCAAATATCAATGAATAAATCTCACCAATGAGGTAAAGGACTTGTACATTGAAAACTAGTAAACATAGCTAAAAGAAATGAAAGAAGATCTACATAAATGGAAGGACATTCTGAGTTCATTGAATATAATACTATTGTTCAGCTCTCAGTCCTACCCACAGTGATTTATAGATTCAACACAATCTCAATAAAAATTCCAACACCCTTCTTTACAGAAATGGAAAAGCCAATCATTACATTTATATGGAAGTGTGAGGAGTTCCAGCTAGCCAAAGCCACCCATAAAAAAATGAATGAAGTTGGAGAACTCACTCTTCCCAATCTTAAAAGTTATTAAACAAAGGAACCAGCAGCTTTTGTTCAATCTCTGCCCAGGAAGAAATGGAAGTAAAGGGTAATTGAAAAGCACACCAGACTCCTGTGATAGAAGGGATTGTGTTCAGTGAAGAAAGTTGGAAAGCCAACAATGTCCATGGCTTGGGCCTACACACCCAGCAGAAGTGGAATTTGGGTACACTTTGATCTCTTTCTTGGTGCACAGCAGATAGATTCACCCAGTTCACCTTAAAAAGCTGTGGAAATCCTGGTCCCCAGACACCCCAGGTGGGAGAGGAAGCAGGGATCAGCTTTTGAACTTTGGTGTAGCAAGTGCAGATTTACCCCACCTACTTTAAAGGCTTGTGGTACTTTAGGTCCCAGTTTGCCCCAGGAAGGAGAGAAAAACCTGCATATTCTGAACATTCTCTCTAAAAGCAGCAGGGGCAGATGCAACCTTCTTACCTGGAGGAGGCAAAAGCACAGGTTGTGGAAGTTGATTAGAGAACTGCAATCTTAGGGCCTGGGAACTGTGCAAAAGTTTCCTCTCAGCAAGGCTGGCAGCCTCTGTCTCAACCACATCACCATCAGGTGTTATGTCAGCTGAAAATTAAAGGCCCAGCAACACCTTACCACAGCAAGGAACAATGGAATGAAGGACACTGGTTTCATTAAGAAAGTACAGAGTTTGGGAAATGTTGAAGAGAAAGTTATTAGGGTTTCCTCCCCAGAGCACATTGGATTCAATCTAAACCACCTTCATGTGTTCTTGGGCCTGAATTTGCTGAGAAATCTCATATGGAATAATTGAAATCAGGAGGACTCTTCTACCAAAATTAGTTCTCCAGGTAATAGCAGCTAGAGAAAACAAAAGGAGTATTAAAAACATACAAAGGCAAAACAAAAACAAGAATATTTTTATATTCCTGTAGGAGAAACCGGCGAATGGAAGCTTGTTCCTGGAGATGTAATAAGTGGAAATTTAGTGTAATCTCAAAAATTGCACTGTAATTCAAAGCAGAAATCAAATGAATAAGATCTGAAAAAACTATGATTTTCTAAGCAGGAGCCATTATAAAGATTCAATGTAAGTTGAACAATGTGTCAAAGAGGAGCTTTGGCAATGCCAACCAAATAAGAAAGCCGTAGGCTTAAGAGAACAACTGAGCACAGAATAAACATATCAAAAAGATCAGATGCCAAGACACCAACAAAAATTATAAGACATATTAAGAAAAAGGAAATATAGACCAGTCAAAGGAACAAATTAAACCTCCAGACAAAATATAAGATCTTAGACAGCAAATCACAGATATTCAAACAAATCTCCTTAATTAAATCAATGAGATGGCTAGAGAGATTAAGGATATTAAAAAGACACAGGATGAACAGAAAAAAGAATTTAAAAGCTTTCAAAGGAAAATAACAGATCTTATGGTAATGAAAGAAGCAATGGTTGAGATTTTAAAAACAACAGAGTCCTATAACAGCAGATTTGAATTAACTGATGAGAGAATAAATGAATAAGAAGATAGAACATCTTAAATTGAAAGGACAGAACATGAAAGAAAAGAATGTAAAAAAATCAAACAGGCTCTCAGGGAATTGAATATCAGTGTGAAAGATGCAAACACATGCATTATGATGTCCTGGTAGGAGAAGAAGGGAAAAGGTGCAGAAAGAATATTTCAGGAAATAAAGACAGAAAATTCCCCAATCCATATGAAAGACAAAAATATCAATATCCAAGAAGGACAACATACTCCATACAGATTACATCACATACAAAAGACACTCAATAAGACTGTGTCAATTTCTAATCAGAAGCCACGGAGTTAAGAAGGCATTGGTATTAGGTGGCAAGATGGCATTGTTTTAAGTGGGCACTCATCATTTCTCTTGCAAAAAACGGCTGAGTTCCAGTAAGATCTTTCCCCAGTGAGTTCTTTTATGAACCCACAGAGCAGGAGGCTTCAGGGCATCAATCTGGAGGAAGCTGGACAAAGAGATAAAGGTCTCAAGGTAAAGCCATGAGTTTCTTGTCCCTGTGGCTGGAAGCAGTGGACAGCTAAGTCTCAAGGCAAAAACTGCTGTGAGCCCCAACTCCTGCCAGCCACCAAGTGGGAGGTATCATTCTGCAGGAGTGCGAGGGTCCTGGCAAAAGGTGGAGAGTGGTTTCCTTTCTGTGGGTTTGGTTGCCTGGATCCCCTCTGAGCTTTGGGGAGCATACCAGTCAGCATGAGCTTACACCAGGAAGAGGGGAGAGGAGAATGTGCTCAGGCAGTCTGATTTACCTAACCACTCTGGATTAGAGAAACATGGGCTGGGAGAGGGTGGAGTGAGGCAATTGACTACTCTGGTGCTGAAAACTATCAAAATTCCAACTCTGCTAAGGGCGTTGGGAAATAGGAAGCACTAATATGCTTCCATACATACTTAGGGTCCTGTGCGAGAAGGGGGTGGTCTGCAAGAGGATTGAGAGCCAATTTTCCAAAGTGAGTTCAGTCACCAGGGTCCCAAATTTCAGAAAGGAATTCAACCTGAATAGGAGAGATGAGGAGGGATCCACTCATACAGGCTATTTTGTACTGCTGCCCTGGGAGAGACAGCAGGAAAAATATAAAAGAGGCAGGGACAGGCAGGCTCCTAATCAGCAAGAATCTGCCCAACTGCAAAGAGTCAAAACTGTCCGAGGAGGGAAAGTGACTGGATAGCTTTCTGAAAAGCTAACTGACCCCATGAGAAAGTTTAGCTCAGTGGAGCAGTTTCAGCCTTGAATATAAAAGTACCCTAGTTCAATTCCCAGCTCCTCTTAGGGTAGAGATACACCAGAATATCAAACATCCAGCTGATAATTTAGGAAAGGGAAAACATAGACATTATTTTTTGTATTAGCTTCCCTTGGGACTCTTATTTTTCCTAAAAAAGTGTTTTTTAAAAAAACTTTTAAAAAAAACGTTACTTAGTTTACTTGTTAAAACCTGCTGCAAAACCTGGAGATGGCAAGTTTCAGGGTATTTGATTGATGAACACTGGCAGCTTGAGAAGCTCCTTAGGGGCCTAAGAAGGAAGGCTGTTTTTCCTTAGTTTTTGTTAGAGTGCTTGCTTGGGTGTTTGTTTGCTTTTTTTGCTTTTGTTTATCTTTTCTCTTTCTTTAAAAGGGGGACCTTTTTAAATTAGGTGATGCCGGGTTGTTTCTTGTTTGCTGTTTCCTCTTTCTTGGTTTCCTGTTTTCCATGTATACTGTTTTTGTCTACCAATGCTATCTCTTTTCCTTCTTTCATCTTTCTATCTTCCACTTTCTGTTATTGTTCCTACATGCCACCTCTCTTTATTTAGTCCTCAAATTTTATGGTTTTTTATTTCTACCTTGTCTTGTGTTTTCTTTCTTTCATTAACTTTTTTCTTTTTGTCTTTTCTCTTTCCCTCTCTCCTCATCATTCTGGCCTTTTAATTAATCATTCTGGCCTTTTAATTCATTTTCTATTTTTAACTCTATTCAGTTTCCCATTTCACTGTTTGTACTCTACTTTTTTATTCCTGTTAATCTACCCTGCTTACATGATTTTCATATTCAATTTTCTAGGTCTTACGTGGTTCCTCTTCTAACTTTTACTAATATTATTACTATCATCATTTTTCTATAATTACATCTTTTGATTAATTTGACCTTAATCTTTTTCATTAAAGGGAATGTAGACTACAAGGAAATAGAATAAGAGGAACAAAGTGTCAAAGAGAAAACTTAACACACACCAAAAACTGCAACTAAATAAACCTGTAGAGAAGCTAATCAACTGAATAAATATATCAAGATAAAAGATGACCAGACAGCAACAAAAGATTACAAACCATAATAAGAAACAAGAAGACATGGCACAGTCCAATGAACAAACTAAAACCAGGAAGTGATGCAGAACTTAAAACAACTAAACAGAGCTGTCCAAACAAATATCATGGGCCAACTTAATGAAGTGAAGGAAGAGATTAAAGATATTAAGAAGAAACTGGGGGAACATAATGAAGAAATTGTAAACATACATAAAAAAAGGTAACAGATATGATGGTGCTGAATGGCACAATCCAAGAAATCAAAAGCACACTGGAAGCATATAACAGCAGATTAGAACAGGCAGAGGAAAGAATTAACAATGTGGAAGAGAGTACATCTGAAGTCAAACACTAGAACAGATAGAGAAAAAGATAGAAAGAATCCAGCAGGGACTTAGGGATTTGAATGACAACACGAAATGTACAAACATAAGCATGATAAGCATCCATAAGGAGAAGAAGAGGGAAGGAGAACAGAAGGAGTGTTGGAGGAAACAATGGCTGAAAACATCCCAACCCTATTGAGGGAGATGGATGTAAATATCCAGAAAGCGTAGTGCACCTCAAACAGTATATATATCCCTACAGGCATAATCCAAGACAAATACTGGTCAAATTATCCAATGCCCAAGACAAAGAGAAAATACTGTATACAGCAAGATAAAATAGAACCATCTCATACAAGGGAAGTTCAAAAAAATTAAGTGCAGATCTTTCATCTGAAATCATGGAGTCAAGAAGGCAGCGTAATAAAAGAAAAAAGCTTCAAGGCAAAAATTCTCTATGCAGCCAAGCTGGCATTCAAAATTGTTGGAGAGTGCAAAATAGTCTCAGATAAACAGAAATTAAAAGAGAATGCCAAGAAGAAACCTGCCCTTCAAGAAACACTAAAGGGAGTTCTTCATGTTGAAAGGAAAAAAGAGGAGACAGAGAGTTGGAGGAGAGTGTAAGAACAACTAAAAAGACAAAAAGAGAAATAAAAACAACATATGACATACATAAACCCAAAGAAAATATGGATAATGTACATAATTCCTTGAGAGTAATAACACTGTTAATGGATTAAATTTATCAGTCAAGGAACACAGATTGGCAGAATGGATAAGGAAATAAGACCCATCTATATATTGCTAACAAGAAACCCACCTCAGACCCAGCCATGCAAGGAGGCTTAAAGTGAATGGCTGTAAAATAATCTTACAAAGATACAATAAAAAGGATGGGAGTAGCTATATTAATAACAGGCAAAATAAACTGTAAATGCCAAACTATTGTAAGAGATAAAGATAGACAATATTTATTAGTAAAAACGGTAATAATTTGAGAAGAAAAAACAGTCATAAACATTTATGCACCTAACTGGAGCACCTCAAAATACATGAGGCCATCACTGGAAAAACCAAGTGGAGAAATAGATGCCTTTACAATTGTAATGGGGGATTTAATACACTATTATCACTATTAGACATTTCAATAGAGAATCCATAAAGATACAAAGACATTAAATAATATACTAGAGGATCTGGAACTAATAGACATATACAGAACACTAAGCCCAAATATAGAGGGGTATACATTCTTCTTGATTGCACAAGGATCATTATCCAAGATAGACCACATGGTAGGCCACAAAATTTCTCAATGAATTCAGATAGGTTGAAATTACATAAAGTAATTTCTCAGAACAAATTGGAATGAAGCTGGAAATCAATAAGGGCCAGAGTATCATTAATAGGCACAAAGATATGGGAGTGAAACAGCATACTCTTAGACAATCAGTGGGTCAAGGAGGAAATCTCAAAAGAAATCATTAACTACCTTGAAATGAACGAAAATGACAACACAACATATCAAAATCTATGGGATGCAGCAAAAGCTGTACTGAGATGGAAATTCATAGCCACAAATGCATATATCAAAAAGAAGAAAGAGCTAATATCAAAGGCTATTTGCACACCTGGAGGAATTAAAAAAAAAAAAAAACTAACCCCAAAGGAAGTAGAAAGAAGGAAATAACAAAGATAACAAAGATAAGAGAGGAACTAAATGAAATAGAAAGTAAGAAAGCATTGAAAAATAAACAAAATTGAAAGCTGGCTCTTCAAAAAGAAGAATAAAATTGACAAACCCTTAGGTGGAGTAACAAAAAAAAAGTTACAAATACACAAAATAAGAAATGAGGAAGAGGATATCACCATTGACCCCACAGAAATAGAGTATCATAAGAGGATACCTTGAAAATTATGTGCCAAAAAGAAGGATAATTTAGAGGAAATGAAAAACTTCCTAGAAACACATAAGCAGCATACATTGGTGAAAGAAGAAATTGATGAACTCAATAGACCAATCACAATTTTAGAGAAAGAATCAATCATGTAAAACCTCCCAAATAAGAAGAGCCCAGGATGACACGGCTTCACAGATGAGTTCTACCAAACATTCTGGAAAGAAGGAACACCAATCCTGCTTAAACTCTTCCAAAAAATAGAAGTAGAAGGAACATTGTCTAACTCATTCTATGATGCCAACATCACCCTAATGCCAAAGCCAAACAAAGATGCCACAAGAAATGAAAATTACAGACCAACTTCTCTAATGAACCTAGATGCTAAAATCCTCAACAAAATACTTGCTATTTGTATTCAACAACATATCAAATGAATTATACACCATGACCAAATGGATTTCATCCTGGGTACGCAAGGATGGTTCAACATCAGAAAATCAATCCATGTAAAACACCACATAGTTAAATCGAAAGAAAAAAAAATCACATGATCACCTGTATAGATGCAAAAAAAGCATTCAACATAATACAACACCCTTTCCTGATAAAAACACTGCAAAACACAGAAATAAAAGGAAGTTTCTGAACATGATAAAGGGTATATATGAAAAATCCACAGCTAACATCATTTTCAATTTTGAAATCCTAAAAGTTTTCCCTCAAATATTGGGAACAAACAAGGATGCCTAATGTCACCACTACTATTTAACATTGACTTAGAATTACTTGCTCAAATACCGTGGTAAGAAAAAGATATAAAAAGCATGCAAATTAGAAAGGAAGAAGTAAAAATTTTATTATTTGCAGACAGCATGATCCTACACATAAAATCACTGAGAAATCTACAAAAAAGCTTCTAGAACTTATTAATGAGTTCAATAAAATCGCAGGTTATAAGAACAATGTGCAAAAATAAGTAGCATTGCTGTACACCAACAATGAGCAATCTGAGAAGAAAATTTAAAAAAAATACAATTTGCAATTATAAATAATAATCTAATACATAGGAATAAATTTAACTAAAGATATGAATGACTTTCACACAGGAAACTACACAACACTGTTAAAGGTAATCAAAGAAGTCTTCACTAAATGGAAAAATATTCCCTGTTCATGGATAGGAAGAATAAATATCATTAAGAAGTCTATCCTAACAAAACTGATCTACAGATTTAATGAAATCCCAATAAAAATAAGCAAAGCATTTTTTACCATATTGGAAAAACTAATTATGAAATTTATTTGGGAGGAAAAGACGCCCTGAATAGCCAAAGGCATATTGAAAAAGAAAAATGAAATTGGAGGAATCACAATACCTGATTTGCAAACATACTACAAAGCTACAGTGATCAAAACTGCATGGTGTTTGCATAAGGATAGGCATACCAACTAGTGGAACTGAATTGAGAATTCTAATATTGATCCTTGCATATACAGTCATTTGATATTTTACAAGGCCACCAAGTCCACTCAACTGTGAGACAATGGCCTCTTCATCAAATGGTGCTTGGAAAACTGGATATCCACATGCAAAAGAATGAGAGAAGAACACTATCTCATACCTAATACCCAAATCAACTCAAGATGGAACAGAGATCTAAATATAAGATCCAAGTCCATAAAACTTTCGATGATAATGTAGGGAAGCATCTACTGGATCTTGTAATAGAAAATGGTTTCATGAACTTCACACCAAAAGTACAAGCAGTGAAAGAAAAAATAGATAAATGGGATGTCCTCAATTTTAAAATTTTGCACCTCAAAGGAGGTTGCCAAGAAAGTAAAAAGGCAGCCTACCCAATGGGAGAAAAAATTGGCAACCATATATCTGATAGGAGCCTAATATTCAGCATAGATAAGGAAATACTACACCTCAAAATTAAAAACACAAACAACACATTTTAAAATTTGTGCAAGTGACTTGAAAAGACACATCTCCAAGGAACAAATACAAATGGCTAGAAATCACATGAAAAGATGCTCAACATCATTAGCTATTAGGGAAGTGCAAATCAAAACTACAATGAGACACCATCTTGCAGCCTTTAGATTGGTGGCTGTTAAAAAATAGAAGACTACAAGTGTTGGGAAGGATGTGGAGGAATGGGAACCCTCATCCACTGCTGGTGGGAATGTAGAACTGTCCAGTCATTGTGCATGACATTTTGGTGGTTCCTCAAGAAACTTACTATAGAACTGCCATATGATCCAGCAATTCCACTGCTGGGTATATATGCAGAATAATTGAAAGGAAGCACATAAAAAGATATATGCACACTAATGTTCATAGCAGCATTATTCAGTAATGCTAAAAGTTGGAATCAACCCAAATGCCCATCAACAGATGAATGGATAAAGAATATGTGATATATACAAAAAATGGGATATTACTTAGCTGCAAGAATGAATACAGTGCTAACACACAGGATAACATGGTTGAATCTTGAGGAACTCATGTTGAATGAAGCAAGCCAGCCAATGAAGGAGACATTTTATACGACCTCACTGATATGGCTTAAGGAAATTGAGCACACTCAGAGAGCTAGAGTCTGGAAGAATGGTTTACAGGAAATAGAAAGGGAGAAAAAGGTTGTGAGCTAACACCTATATGGGCAAAATGTAGATAAGTTGAAAGTTGGCAGTGAAGGGATATGACAGAATATTAGTGATAATATTAGGTTTGATGGAGTAGAGTGGACAGTGTGAGTTGGAAGTTCCATGGAACAGGGAGGAGTGTTGCAGGAGGTACCAGGTCAACACTGGTAATTGGGGTATGTGGTTGAAAGTACAAAGTTGGCAAAACTCTTATGGCAATAGGACAAGGAAGGTTTACTGGTTTAGGGTGTTGTGTGGGGGTTATTTGGATCTGGGCACAGATAGGGCAGGCTTCTAGGGAGTGCAAGAGTGATCATTTTGTCATAATGTGTTGTACCAGTGGGTGCAGACCCACATAACAAGCTGAAAGAAGTTGGACTTCCATCCTGGGGAGGACCAATAAGTTCTCAAACAAAAGAGCAGGAGTCTCTTCAGAGCATGAATGGTTACTAATAGGGGAGGACAAACCAGTGTGTTAAGACCTCAGTATTCTTGCAAGTAACTATGAATCTTGTCATCCAATGAGTGAAGCTGGGTGGGCACCATGGGCTCCAAGGTGTGGGGGAGAGAGGAATAGAATAGATGGAACAGGGGATAATTAGTGGGCAATGGGAGGGTTCTACATGACCTTACAATGATGGACACAGGCCATGTTAAATATTATCAAAATTTATAAAGTATACAGTTTAAAATGTGAATCATAATATAAACCATTGACCATGATTAGTAGCTATTTTTCACTATTTCTATATCAGTTGTAACAAATGAAACATCCACATATAAAAAGGTAATAATACAGGAAGAGGGAAAAGGGGAAGGGTGTTGCATTCTGTATGTGAATTAACTGTGACCAAAACTTCTTTGAAAACAAAATGAAGAAAAGTAAGACACTGGGGAACAAATGGAAGTAAATGTCACTATATATATAGGACACCAGATATTACAGTTATAAAAGGCAAAATGTCAAAAAGTTTGAAGTATTTTTCATTATTTTTTAGTATCCTAATTTTTCAAATATTCTTTTTGGTTTTAAAAAATATTTATGTATTTTATTTCTTAAATATAAACCTATCATTATTATTTAATTATATTTAAGCCTATGATTATTATTTAATTATATTTAAACCTACCATTATTATTTCATTTTCCTATTTTCACTATTTTAATTTCTTCATTTTTGATGAGGCTTTGGATCAAAGGAGGGTTACAACTGGGCCAGGAGAGGATCATTGGTGTGGGGTGTCAGTGATGTTATACATGGGAGGAAGTTCACCTGGGCATGTATATAATGTATATAAATGTGTTCATATGTTCACGGGGGATTGTCACACTGGGAGGAAATTCACACAATAACTGAAAGAATATAGAATTCCCATCCTGGAGAGCTCTGACACATTTTCTAAGGGAACAGCAACAATCCCCCAAGTACAGAGGCAATAACTAGAGAAGGAGGATGGTCCATTGATGGGCCTTTGATATTGATGACTATGCTTATGAGGGTTTGCTCTTGAAATTGAAACTTAGTCTAGTGTTGTAAGGTGCCTAAGAATTACCTCCTCCTTGTTGCTCAAATGTGGCCTTTCTCCAAGCTGAACTCAGCATATAAATGCATTACGTATAATTTTTGTGTGATGTTTATGTAATCTAAGTGTCTTTAAAAAAATAATAAATGCATTACCTTCCCCTCAGTGTGGGTCTTGACTCCCAAAAATCAACCTCCTTGGCACTGAGGGATTACTACCAATCACCAAATAGCAATGCAATTAGAAAAAGACCTCAAATAAAAGGGTGACTAGGTAAAGACAAATGAGTTTATATCTAAGAGACTTCAAAGTGAGTTGACATGTCATCCCAGAGGTAACACTTTTGCACATCTCAGCAGGATCTCATAGACTGCCAAGGTAGATACTACCCCAAATAGTGGGGCTCCTGATGGATCTGGAGACACTGAGGTCCTATGGTCAGAGCAGATACCTCCAGAGTTTGGTGTCTTGCCAGTGTGCCCTACTTTGGCATTTGTGCTCCTGAGTGTGACAGAGGATCAATAAAAAGCAGAGATCTTGAATAATACTTTAGAGGATATGGAGGTGATAGACATATAAAGAACAATACACACGAATACAGTAAGATATGCATTCTTCTTGATCACACATGTAGCATTCTCCAGGATAGACCACATGCTATGTCACAGAACAAATCTCAATAAATTAAGAAAGATTGAAATTATACAAAGTAATTTCTCTGACTGCAATGAAATGAAGTTGGAAATCAGTAAGGGGCAGAGAAAAATAGTAGTCCCACAGATATGGAAGTTAAACAACACACTCTTCCACAATCAGTGGGTAAATGAGGAAATTGCCAAAAAAATCAGCAACCACATTGAAACAAATGGAAATGACAACATAACTCATCAAAGCCTTTGGCATGCAGCAAAAGATGTACTGAGAGATAAATCATAGCCATAACTGCCTATAATAAAAAAGAAGAAAGAGATAAAATCAAAGACCTGGAGGAATTGGAAAAAGAACAACAAACTGACCCCAAAACAAGTAGAAAGAAGGAAATAACAAAGATTAGAGCAGAACTAAAGGAAATTGAAAATAAGAAAACTCTAGAAAATATAAACAAAACCAAAAGCTGGTTCTTTGAGAAAATTTATAAAATTTTCAAATCCTTAGCTAGATTAAGAAAAGAAAAAAGAGATAAGTTGCAAATATATGAAATAAAAAACGAAGAAGTGATATCACCACTGACAACACAGAAATAAAGATTATCTTAAGAGGATACTTTGAAAAACTTTATGCAAACAAGATGGATAGTTTAGAGGAATGGACAAACTACCAGAAATACACAAGCAGCCTACATTGATGAAAGAAGAAATTGATGAACTCAAAAGACCAATCACAAGTAATAAGACAGAATTTGTCATCAAAAGCCTCCCAACTAAGAAGAGCCCAGGACCAGGTGGCTTTACAGGTGAATTCTGCAAAATATTCCAGGAAGAATTAATACAAGCCATGCTTAAACTCTTACAAAAAATAGAAACTTTTACAAAAAAATGGAGGGAACATTGCCTAATGCATTTTGTCATGCCAACATTACCCTAATACCAAAGCCAAAAAAGACATCACAAGAAAGAAAACTTTATACCAATCTCACTTATGAGCCAAGATGGTAAAATCCTCAACAAAATACTTGCTAATCATATTCAACAACACATCCAATGAATTATACACTATGACCAAGTGGGTTTCATCCCTGATATGCAAGGATAGTTCAACATATAAAAAGTCAATAAATGTAATACACCACATAAACAGACTGAGAGAAAAAATTCACATGATCATCTCTATAGATGCAGAAAAAGCATTTGACAAAATACAGCTCCATTTCCTGATCAAAACAATTTAAAAGATAGGAATGTAAGAAAAGATCTTCAACATGGTAAAGTGTATATATGAAAAATCTCAGATAGCATCATATTCAATGGCAAAGTCCTAAAAGCTTTCCCTGTAAGATCTGGAACAAGACATGGATGTCCACTTTCATTGCTCTTATTTAACATTGTGTTTGATGTAATTGCTCAAGCTCTAAGACAAGAAAAAATTATAAAATGTATCCAAACTGGAAAGGAAGAAGTAAAATTTTCACTATTTGCAGAGGACATTATGGAATACATAATATATTTCACACTCCAGTGAGTATGTGAGTGTGTGAGAAATCTAGAACAAAGCTTCTAGAACTTATAAATAAGTTCAGTAAAGTCACAAGTTATAAGATCAATGTACAAAAGTGAGTAGCATGTCTGTACACCAATAATGAGCAATCAAAGGAGGAAATCAAGAAATAAATCCCATCTATGCTAGCAACTAAATGAATCAAATTCTTAGAAATACATTTAACTAAAGATGTAAATGACTTGTATGCAGAAAACCACACAACACTGTTCAAAAAATCAAAGAAGATGTAAATAAATGTAGAGAATATTTCCTGTTCATGGATAGGAAACTAAACATCATTAAGATTTCTATCCTACCCAAATTGATTTATAGATTTAATGCAATCCCAACAAATTTACCACAATATTTAATATTGAATTGGAAAAGTTAATTATGATACCTGGAGGGCCAAGAGGTCCTAAATACCGAGACATGGAAAAAGAAAAATGAATTCAGAATAATCACACTACTTGACTTTAAAACATACTACAAAGCTACAGTGTTCAAAAAACGCGTGGTATTCATACAAGGATAAACATACTAACCAATCGAACAGAATTGAGGGTTCTGATATACATTCTCACATATACAGTCAACTGATGTTTGACTAGGCCACCAAGCCCATTCTGCTGGGAGAGAATGGCTTCTTCAACAAATAGTGCTTGGAGAACTCGATATCCGTATCCAAAAGAATGAGAGAGCAAAACTATCTAACAACTTACACAATATTAACTCAAGATGTATCAAAGCTCTCTCTATAAAAGCCAAGGATATAAAGATCTTTGAAGATAATGTAGGGAAGCAACTACAGGATCTTGTATTAGGAAATGGTTTCATGAACATTACACCCCAAGCCCAAGCAATGAAAGAAAAGAAATTGATAAATGGGTCCTCCTCAATAATAAAAAAATTTCACCTCAAAGGAGTTTATCAAGAAAGTAAAAAGGCTTACTAAATGGCTGAAAATATTTGGTAACCATATATTTAATAGGGGCCTAATATCAAGTATATATATGGTAATCCTACACATCAAAAATAAAAAGACAAACAACCCATTTGAAAAATGGGCAAGTGATTGGCATAGACACTTCTCTGAAGAAGAAATACAAGTGGCTAAAAATCACATGAAAAGATGCTTAACATCATCAGCTATTAGAGAAATGCAAATCAAAGAAACTATGAGGTATCATCTTACATTCATTAGACTGGCAACTCTTAAAAATAAATAAGACTACAAGTGTTGGAGAGAATGTGAAAGAATGGTAAGCTTTATTCACTGCTGACAGGAATGTCAAATGATGCAGCCATTGTGGAGGACAGTTTGGTAGGTCTCAGAAAGCTAAATAGAGAACTGCCATATGATCCAGCAATCCTAGTGCTGGTTATATACCCAGAAGAAATGATAGCAGGGACATGAATAGATATATGCACACCAATATTCACAGCAGCATTATTCACTTTTGCCAAAAGTTGGAAAAAACCAAAATGTCCATCAAAGATGAATGGATAAATAAATTGCCTTATATACATAGAGTGGAACATTATTTAGCTTTAAGGAGGAATGCAGTATTAACACATGGGATAACATGGATGAATCTTAAGACCTTATGTTGTGTGAAGCAAGTGAGATACTGAAGGCCAAATATTACATGACCTCACTGATACGAATTAAGAAAATTGACCAGACTCACAGAGCTAGAGTCTGGAAGATAGATTCACAGGAGACAGAAAGGGAGAAGGTTGTAGGCCAATAACCATATAGGCCAAATCTCTGATAAGGTGGAAGTGTGTAGCTGTGCAGTGTATGGTTCTGACAGTGAAGCAGTAATGCTATTGGGTCAAGCAGTGCTGGTTTTTGAGGGGGTAGCATGGGGAAGCTGGGTTGGTTATCCGTGGAAATAGGGTTTTTGTTTCGGCAGGTAGTAGTTTAACCCTGGGGATTTGCAGGTATGTGGTTGAAACTACAAAATTGGGAATGTTCTTTTGCCAAATATGGCACAGGATATTTACTGGTTTACCATGCTGGATGTGGGGGAAATTCAGGACAGGACAGACCTGAGGCAGGCCTTTGGTGAGTGTGTGAGTGTTCATCTTGTCATAGTGTGCTATATCAGTTGGTGGAGACCCATATAATGAGCAGGAATGTGTTGGACTCCCATTCTGGGGAGTCTTGCTATGTTCCCACATCAAAGGGCAGGAGTGTCTTGAGAGTATAGGCAGTGCCTAATAGAGGAGGACAGAAAAGTATGTCAAGCCCTCAATGTTGTTGCAAGTAACTATGAATCCTGTTCTTCAAAGAGTGAAGCTTGGTGATTGCCATGGGTCCTGAGTGGAGAGGGAGGGAGGAATAAAATAGATGGAACAAAGGGCATTTTGGGGGCAGTGGAATTATACTACATGATCTTGCAATGTTGGACACAGGCCATGTTAAATTTCATTAAAATTTATAAAAAGTGTTTGGTCCAAAATGTAAACCATAATGTAAATCATTGACCATAGTTAGTAGCATTGTTTCAATATTTATACATCACTTTTAACAAATGTACCATCCACATGTAAATTGCTATTAATAGGGGAAAGAGGAAAAGGGGGAGGTTGTTGGATATATGGGAATCCTCTATATTCTGCCCTTCACTTTTCTGTAACCTAAAACTTCTTTGAAGACAAAATGAAAAAATTAAGACACTGGGGGAATTAATGGAAGAAAATGTCACTGTACATATAAGACAAAAGATCTTACAATGATGAAAAACATATGATAAAATTTTCACATATTTTTCTCATTTTTAATTACTCCAAATTTATTTTATTTTATTTTATTTTATTTATATTTTATTTCTTATTCTTAAAACTACCATTATTATTTCATTTTCTTATTAATTTTGTTTGGTTATTTTGTTGACTTCATTTCTGAAGAAGTTTTGGATCACAGAAGGGAAACAACTGAAACGTGGGATGATCATTGGTTTAGGCTGTCAGTGATGGGGAATTCATGGGAGGAGGTTCACCTGGGACATACCTATAAGGCATATAAATGTGTTCAAGTGTTCATGGGGCATTGTCACGGTAGGTGGAGATTCACTCAATAACTGAAATTGAATTGAATTCCGATCCTGAGGAGCTCTGCCACAATCTCTAATGGAACAGCAAGAATTCCCTGCATACAGCGGCATTGACTAGTGAAAGAGGATAGTCCATTGATGAACCCTTGATATTGATGACTGTACTTATGAACATTTACTCCTGAAATTGAAACTTAGCCTAGTATTATAGGGTGCCTAAACATTACCTCCTGAGAGTCTCCTTGTTGCTCAAATGTGACCTCTTTCTAAGCCAAACTCAGCATATAAATATATTACCTTCCCCCCAGTGTGCAACATGGCTCCCAGGTATGAGCCTCTCTGGCACTGAGGGATTACTACCAAACACAAACTGGCAATTCAACTGGAAAAAGACCTTGACAAAATGGGGGGAAAGGAGAAGACGATGAGTTTATATGGATAAGAGACTTCAAAGTGATTCAAGAGGTCATGTCAGAGGTTACACTTATTCACATCTCAGCAAAATTTCCTTGACTGCCAAAGTAAATATTTCCTAAAATAGCATAGCTCCTGAGGGGCTCTGGAGACATCCAGACACTATGGGTAGGGAAGACAGCTCAGGAGTTTGGTGCCTTGCCAGTGGGCCTTACTTTGGAATTTATGCTCCCTAGTGTGACAGACTTGATCTCAGTTGTGTTTTCCCTACACTTGGCTCTTCTGCCCCTTCTATTTGAACCAATAGTTAGTATTAAAGTTAATATGTGTATGTCCAAGAGACTTAAATCTTTGGGCTGTCCATGAGCCAGCTAAGCCCTGAATCTAAACAGACTTGCAAAACCCACTTTCCAGTTCATTGGACTCACCCAGGACAACTATAAAGGATATGATGATGGACAATGACTATCCCAAGGAAAAGAGAGAGTTTGCAACTGCAAACAATATCATCCCATCCATACTTCCCATGGGATTTAAGGCCCCTCTTAATTGGAGGTGGAGTGGACATCACCATCCCAGAAACCTCAGCATTGGGGAATAAAGGAAGGAGTAGTATAGACTTACTGGTATTCTATTATAGACTTATTTTATTCCAGCAATTGAAGAACTTATATCATTGATGTGGAGGCAGTGGCCACTGGAAGTTCTAAGGGGGGGCTGAGGGAAAAAGAGGTATAAAATGGATCACTTTTGGGACTTGGGAATTGTTCTGAATGATGTTGCAATGACAGATACAGGCCATTATATATTTAGCCATAACTTACAAAATTGTGTGGGAGAGAGTGTAAATTACAATATAAGCTATAATCCAAGTTTGGTGGCAATGCTCCAAAATGTGTTCATCAATTGTAACAAATGTACCACACTAATCAAGTATGTTGTTAATGAACCTGGAAAATTGTGCTTTCTGTTTGGTTGTCATCTATATCTTATGTCCTAGCACTCCAGACTTCATGTTTCCTGATCATACAGGTCATTGAAGAATTAGTTTGATATAGGTAAATTTCATTTTATTGTTGGGCAATTGGGAACACAGTCTGTAAAGAGCAGCATCAGAGAAGTTGTTGATATTTTTCCTTTGTACATGGGCCCTTAACACAGGTTTCCTATCACTATATCCAGCCTTATACATAACCACTTTGTCTCAGCTTCTATAAATGGGTCTCAACCACTGTCTGAGCTACAAGTATTGGTAATGATTGGTTGGTATATTGAAGTAGGAGATAACAATTTCTTGGCTTAATGAGTCAGGGCAGAGACCAATATACTTTCCTGGTATATTGTTCATAGATTTGGCATCAGAGAGTTGGTATATGGAGCCATCTTGATTTTGTCATTCAGGGGATCCATAAGAAGATGTTGGGTAGAAGAATTGCTGGAATTTCCCAGGTTTTACTATAACAATTTCCAGGATCTCACAAGTGCAAACTAATTGTACATTTCCACAGGTATATTAAGCTGCTCACCATGAATGATGAGCTAAATATCTATGAGAATAAAGGCCTTTCCTTAACCGTGTTACAATCCCAGTCCTCCTTATGTTCCCTTTCTTTCAGATGTGCTTGCTTGAATAATTGCTCTGCCAACCTGATTCGCTCCCCACTGAAGTGCACGAGATTTATTCAAAACACTGTGATGTACTAAAGTACCTAAGAAGTTTCCTAAAAACTACAGAGTCACTGAATGACAGAAAACAACACATTATAACTTAATGAACTTCTGTACATCTTCATAAGTGTGGCCAGCTGCCCAATCTAAAATATCCTTTCTTCTTATAGCATAAAGTAATATTGCTAGATCCATAGTTTTGGGCAGATATCATGCAGTTCATTGATTTTAATAACCAAAATCTTGATTGGGGCACGGAGTTTTACAAGTAACAAAAATATTCTAAGTCAGTAATAGGGAAGAAAATATTTTGCTTACTCAGAGAAACCTGCAAGAGTTTCAGCAAGCAAAACACAGGCCTCCTTGTTGAACAGCACTCAAATCAGATTGCTATTCTCTGCCTTTATCTGTTGTTGGCTCCTTTTTTTATGGGAAAAATGTTTTCCATTTATAGGGTAGAACACAGGCAGTGATGGATTTGGAATTAACCTCTAGCAACTGAGCCAACATAGAGAAATTAACTTTGATTCTAGGTCCCACTTTGGAAAAGTTCAGGCAAGGAATCTGTTAGGTCTGACTTTTGTGAATTGTCCTTCCTTGCATAAAATACCTAGATCCAGAGTAAGTGACCACCTAGAATCATATTAAGATACAGGCTTAGATTTAAGGTGAACACAGTCTTCTTACCTGGAACAATTTGGAAAATGAAAGGATGTGCTGTTAATGGTTATCCTGGAATAATAGGTATATAAACTGAACTATGCTGAGTGTGTTGGGTGAAAAGTCTAATACCTTAGAACTACATGGGACATCCTACTACTTACCTTAATCCTATAATAGAAACAAATACTTATCTCTCCTTTCTCTGTTATTAACAAAATCATTTTTACTCCTTATAATTTCTTCTAGTTAAATTGCATTAAGTAAGCCTCCTTTTGTCTTATAATTGTTATAGTGAATTTCTAGTACCTAATATTAAAAATTCAAGTTCACTTTATTAAGAAAAGGAGCACACATTTTAATTTTTTAAATGTTAACCCTTACTATTACTCCAACTGTGATGGTAGTTTCTGTCCTTCCCCTCCCCTTCGGGTCCGTGTCCTTTTCTGCCTTGTTTTATTCCCTGGAAGATGATCTATTTGAATTCCATCTCTCAGGGTCCCTTCCCTCTGGCTTCCTTTTTGGTTTGGATTAGCAGACATAACAGGCACTGGTAGAGTAAATGAGGTAAGATGAGAGAGAAGTTACAGCATTAATCCCCCTTGTTCCATTCTTGCTTGGGTGACCTGTGGCATTTCTATGCAAACCCTCAACTATTAGAAATACAAAATGATGAAACCAGTCGATGTTATTCAGTTTCTCTTCACAGAAGCACTGGTGCTTGTTCAATAAGTCCAATGAAATGTAGCTATGGGGCAGTGACAAAAGCCATGTATGTGTACTCAACAATAGTTAATCTCCCTACTATCAATAGAACACTAAAGCAAAGGTAAATGTTGAGTCACTGAAATGGCTCCATTCTCTGGGTACAACAGCTATCCTAAGAGACAATGGTTTGTCCTTATGGGAAAATTAACTTTTATCATCTTTAGAAACTAACAGGAAGTTATAACACACATTACCTTTGACAAAGGAACCACTTTTATGGATATGAAAGCATGACAACAGTCTCACACCCATTGGATTCACACTTATTGTCATTTCTTCTGGTAGCAGCCAGGCTGATAGAATGGTGGAATGGCTAACTTTGTAGCTGTAGCTGTAGCTGTAACCATAGCTGTAGCTGTAGCTGTAGCTGTGACTGTAGTTGTAGCTGTAGCTGTAGCTGTAGCTAAGCTTAGTTTAGCTTAGCTATAATTCTAGGTGGTGAGAATCACACTGTGTTGCTTGGGTGATATATAGAGTTCAGTAGGTACTTTAAACCAAAGGTTGGTCATGAAAATATTTCCCCAGAGTCATGTTATATAAATCCAGAAAACAATGGATGGGAGTGGGATGGCTACTCTCAATGTTAAATGTACTTATTTACTTATAGAGAACAGGAGATTGTACTGGCCAGTGGGCTTGATGATGATTACCATGGGAAATTACATTGATATTATGTAATGAAGGGAAGGGAGACTTGTGTGGAACTGGGAGGTTTGCTGGACAACCACCAAAAAATTAGTGTTCATAAAATATTTATATATTGAAAACCTCTGATACTGAAACAACCAAAACAAATTAAAACAGAAAAAAAAAAACAAAAAAAAAAACAAGGATATGGATCCTGTGGAATTGAAAATGTGTTATACCATAATAAGGCAGACACTAATGGTATCCTGGAAGACAAGGGAACAAGGAATAGGTGGCAGATGAAGCTTATCTCTTAAGAAGTCATAACTTATTTCAGAATTGGGAGTGTACTATCTAGTTGCAGGTTGTATTTTCTACTTTTCCTTCAAAGCACATTGAAGAACATAAATGGTAGCAAAGTTAAAATTAAGGCTCTAGGAGTACATGTGACTAATATGATATCAACTCCCAATAATAAGATTCAATTTTAGATTTTCCCTGTATTTGGACAAAAGAAAATAATGGATGCTGAAATGCAAAAATGGTGAATTTATGTTGTAGGATGATCAAGGTTACCCAGAGTTCTGTTTCCTGGATAAGATATAATATTGAGAGTACCTAAGGTAATAATTCAAGGGTGTTCCATGATATTGTGATAATTAAAGCCTAACAGAGTGAATTTTTCCAAGCTGCAAGTGGTCTGGATAAAAGAGCATGATGGGGAGACAAATTTCACAGTCTAAGAAGGTTGCCATTCATGTTTTTTAAAAAAACCTGCTCCATTTTACATTGCCACCAGCAATGAATGAGTGTTCCTATTTTTCCAATTCCTTGCCAACACTTGTAATTTGCTGTTTTTTTTTTTTTTTTAAATAACAGATAT
>JAQZBX010044602.1:0-21307 GCA_029593785.1 Cabassous unicinctus
GAATGGGAGAAGTTATTGGGAAATCAGATACCTGATAAGGGTTTAATATCTAGAATATAATTTTTTTTTAAACCTACAACTGAACAACAAAATGTCAAAGGACCAGCTTAAGATGGGCAAAAGACTTGGATAGATGTTTCTCCAAAGAAAATATACAGGGGCCGAAAAGCACATGAAAAGATGTTCAATATCACTAGCCTTTAAGGAAATACAAATCAAAACCACAGTAATATACCATTTCACACACACTAGAAAGGCTACTATTTAAATAAAAATCAGAAAATTACGAGTGTTGGTGAGTATATGGAGAAAATGAACACTCATTCTTTGTTGGTGGCAATGTAAAATGGTGTAGCCACTGTGGAAGACAGTTTGGCAGTTCCTCAGAAAGTTAAGTATAGAATTACCATGTAACCCATCAATCCCACTTCTTGGTATATACCCCAAAGAATTGAAAGCAGGAATCAAACTGATATTTGCACACTGATGTTCATAGCGGCATTATTCACAATTGCCAAAAGATGGAAACAATCCAAGTGCCCATCAGTAGATAAATGGATTTTTTTTAATGTGGTATATACATACAATGGAATATTATTCTGCTGTGAAAAGGAATGTAGCTCTGATACACACAACAACATAGACAAACCTTGAAGACATCATGTTGAATGAAATAAGCTAGGCATGAAGGGACAAATATTATATGGTCTCACCAATGTGAAATAATTAGAATAAGCAAATTCATAGAGGCAGAAATTAGAATACAGGTTACCAGGGGCCCAGAGTGGGGATGGGGATTGGGAAGTTAATGCTTAATCGGTACAGAGTTTGTGTTTGGGGTGATGAACACGTTTTGGTAATGGATGGTGGTGATGGTAGCACAACGTTGTGAAAGTAATTAACACCATCAACTTATGTGTTTAAATGTAGTTTAAAAGGAGAAATTTTAGGTTGTATATATGTTACTAGAAAAAACATTTTTTAAAAACCATGGGACTGTATAACACAAACAGTTTACCCTAATGAAAACTATGTACTATATTTAATAGTATAATTATAATGCTCTTTCATCAATTGTCACAAAAATTCCACATTAATGCAAAATGTTAATGGGGAAAACTGAGTGTTCAAGGGGGTGTATGGTAAAATTTTTATTTTCTGCATGCTTTTATTGTAAGCCTACATTTTCTAATAAACAAATATGCATGTAATTAAATCCATCTCCTCATAAACTCTTTTTCGAAGAGTTAGATATAAACTAAGAAGTGCAGTATGAAGTGACAAAGGCTAACATTGATATTTACATGATGTGTTACTCTTTTCCTTTCTAATCATGAGTTTATTTTAATGTTAGTTCTCTGTATAACTAGAACCTTTATTAATTAGAGGGTAGTCTGGTCATTTGATCTAGTACCAGTAGTATTTAGAAAATGGAAGCATAGGATGCTCAAAATCTACTGTTATTACTCCTTAATGCAAATTTGTGACTTTTTTCAATTGCTTAATTACCTAAATCCTAAATTAGTTTAATTTAGCTTAAGCAAGAGTATCTGTTTAAGACATTCAATTGCAGAGTTCATTCCTGCAACTGTCTCCTTCCTCTCTCATACTGAAATCTCTGCTCACCTGGGACATGTTCCTGCTTAGCTGTATCACCTCAAAATCCTTCTCACCATAATATTCAAAACTTGGTGTTCTCCAGTGTTATGATAATTTTATAATTGGAGAAAATTTTTGAGGGAACGTTGCAAACATATTTTAGAAAACAACTTCCAAGTTAGCAAATACCTTTAAATACTTCAGAAGAATAAAATTTTAGTCAAAATTATCAATAGAAAGAAAATTGGCATTTTAAGTAAAATTGAGTTAAACTAAGCTAAAATCCTTATTAAATAGTTTGAGAAAATTATCTTTTAAATAAAATAATTATACCATTTGGTATAGTAATGCAAATGTTTAATGTAGATTTCCTAGAGAATCTCTGTTGAACGCTTATCTGTCCTTCAAGGCCCAGTTCAAATACAGGCTGTCCTCCCTGACCATTCTCCTGTAACACTAAATCTGACGTATTGTATGATTTGTGTTCCATTCTGCCATATATTAAAGTTATTTGTGTTAACGTAGACTCTCTTAGGACTGTAAACTCCTTAAATGCAGAACCACTGTCCATCTTTTTTCACCAAAGATTCTAGCACAATGTCTCATATATTTCTAGGTTTTTAGTCAATATTGAAATAATAAAAATTAAATTAAATATCGTTAGTGGTTAGCATAAAGGTAATACAAATTCTTTAAAATTATTGATTTTTATAATGAATCAAAGCTTTTTTTTTTTAACCAGGTATAATAACCCTGAGAAACTTTTGGAAACAAGATGTGGACGATGTGGCGAGTGGGCCAATTGTTTTACACTGTGCTGCCGAGCTTTAGGGTTTGAAGCTCGCTATGTTTGGGATTATACAGGTACAAAATGTAGATATGAGCAGAAAGAAGTAGGACTTTGCAGACTGAAAGTTTTGGGTTTACAATCTGGCCCCACTATTTTTTGTCTGTTGCTTTCCAGCCTTGACAGTGTGAGCTTCCATTTGCTTTCTGTAAAATTCTAGTAATACTAACCAACCAACAATGCCACCAGTTTCACAGTTCTGTTTTGGGAATCTCAAGATTTCTATAGTACTCCTAGCCTTGCACCTACTTTGCACTGTAAACATTCTTTCATTAACATTACTAGTTTTCTATAATGATAAGAATGTTTGTAATAATGTGTCATAGAAATCTTTATTTTTGTAAGGATTAGTATAGAGATTTTGTAACTTTCAAATCTCAATATATAGAAATATTGTAATAAAAGCCACATGAATGTTTTTTGTCCTTATTTAGAACTGATTTATGTGTTGTCTATGTGTTAGAAAATTGTTTTCCTTGTTCTTAGAGGTTTATTTGTATTTCTGTTGTTTTCTCAGAATAAAATGAAACCTTTGATTATAATTTATTGTTCTCTTACAATCAAATATAAAACAGCAATAACCAGGGATTATCTGTTAGACCTCTTGCTGGTTCCAAGCCTTGAAGTTAGACACTACAGTTTCAAAAGTGGCATTAACTCCTTCACGTTGGCAAATGGAGCCCAATATTTTTTATGTTGTTCAGCGTGTTACCTTTGAAGTTTCAGCACACATAATCTTTAATTAAGCCTAAAACTGACTGCATTAAAGGAAATATTCTAAAAATAAGATGGGTACATTTTCAAGAATTTTAAAGAGAAAAATTAATGAAATACAAATGTTATAGAGTTTTGTGTGCCACAAAACATTCCATCTTACTAAATAAGATTTAGAATACTATAAATTATTTTATCATGTGACTTTAATCTTAGGAGTTTGTAAATAGTTACTGTACATCATTCTGTTTTTATACACTTCATTTTATTGATGTTCTTTTTCATCATGTTCTTGTCTGACTTAAATAGACCATGTCTGGACAGAAGTCTATTCCCCTTCTCAGCAACGGTGGCTACACTGTGATGCATGTGAAGATGTCTGTGACAAACCACTCCTTTATGAAGTAGGATGGGGCAAGAAGCTCTCCTATGTCATTGCATTTTCTAAAGATGAGGTAGGATATAACGTAATTTCATTTCCCCAGAATAAAACATTAAACAATTGTTTAT
Organism: Cabassous unicinctus; assembly: GCA_029593785.1. NCBI lineage: Eukaryota > Metazoa > Chordata > Mammalia > Cingulata > Chlamyphoridae > Cabassous > Cabassous unicinctus. The sequence goes on from JAQZBX010044602.1 coordinate 3,671, forward strand.
TTTCTTTTTTGAAAAGTTTTATGAAGGTATAACTGACATAAAAATAAGCTGCACATATTTAAAGTATATAATTCAGTAAGTTATGATATTGATATACACCCATGAAATCACTGCAATCAAGATTGTGAACATATCTGTTATCCCCAAGCGTTTCCTTGTGTCCCTTTGTTATCTCTCCTTCTTACCCCTCCCTAGGCAAACATTGATCTGCTTTTATTCACTATAGTTTAATTTGCATTTCTAGAGTTTTATATAAATGGAATCATATAGTATGTATTCTTTGGTAGTTGTGGTTTCTAGATTCTTTCACTCAGTATAATTATTTTGAGATTTATCCATGTGTTTGCATGTATCAATTGTTATTTTTAATTGCAGAATAGTATTCCATTTTATGGATTTACTATATTTTGTTTATGTATTCATCTGTTGCTGGACATTTGGGTAGTTTCCAGGTTTTTTTTTACTATTTCAAATAAAGCTGCTCTGTACATTCACGCATAAGTCTTTGTATAGACATATGCTTTTTTTTTTTTCCTCTTCAATAAATGCCTAATATTAGAATGATTGGCTCATATGATAGATGCATGTTTAACTTAAGTAAATGCCAAACTATTTTTCAAAGTGATGATGCCATTTTATTTACTCACTAGCAGTATGTGGTAGTTTCCAGTTTCCTCACATCCTTATTAATACTATTGTCAGACTTTGTACTTTTAGCCATTCCAGCAAGTGTGTAGTGTTATTGTGATTTCCATTTGTATTTCCCTAATGATAAATGCTATTGAGCATCTTCAGTATGTTTATTTGCCATCCATATGTGCTTTTTACCCATTTTTTAGAACTTGGGTTGTTTTCTTTTGTTGAGTGTTAAGACTTCTATATTTTTTTTTCACACAATTCTTTTTCAGATACATGCTTTGCAAAGATTTTGTCCCTGTCTACAGCTTGTCTTTTCATTCTCTTAACAATGACTTTTGAAGAGAAGTATTTAATTGTGATGAAGTCCAGTTTAACAATTTGTTCTTTATGGATTGTGCTTTTTGTTGAATCTAAGAACTAGCCCAAGGTCACAAAGATTTTCTCTTATGTTTTCTAGTTTTATACTTTTTAGTTTTACATTTAGGATTGTGATTCATTTTGAGTTAAATAAATTTTGTATATGGTCCATGGTGAGGATTAAAGTTGTGGGTTTTTTTGTTGTTGTTGTTGTTGTTGTTTTTTCTTTTTTCTTTTTTTGCTTTTGCGTATGAATAAGCAATTTTACTAGCACCGTTTGTTGAAAAGATTATCCTTTCTCCATTGAATTGCCTTTGCACCTTTGTGAAAAATCAGTTATTCCATCCCTGAGAAAGCTCTGGCATTGGATATAATAGACAAAGACTTTGAAACAAGTTTCTTAAATATCTCCAAAGAGCTAACCAAAAACTTGGACAAAGGAAATCAAGAAAACAAGGTATGAAAAAAATGAGAATATTTAATAAGGAGATAGAATTATTAAAAACAAAAACATACAGGAATTCTGGAAATGAAAAGTACAATAACTGAATTGAAAAATACACTAGAGGGGTTCAATAGCAGTATTGAGCAGGCAGAAGAAAGAATCAGGAAACTTGAGTACAGGACAATGGAAATTTTCCAGTCTGAAGAGCATAAAGAAAAAGAAGTGAAAAAAAAGTGAACAGAGAGTCTAAGGGACCTGGGAACAACATTAAGCAGACCAACATATGCATTTTGGGAATCCCAGAAAGAAAAGAGAGGCAGAGAGCAAGAGAAAGGAACAAAAATATTTGAAAAATAATTACCAAAAGCTTCCTAAATTTGACAAAAGACATGAATCTACACATCCAAGAAGCTCAGTGAACTCCAAATAGGATAAACTCAGAGTTCCACACCAAGACACATTATTTTCAAACTGTCAAAAGCCAAAGACAAAAGAGAATCATGAAAGCAGCAAGGGAGAAGCAACTCATCATGTACACATCAATAAGATTAACAGCTGATTTCTCATCAGAAACCATGGAAGCCAGGAGGCAGTGGGAGGACTTCTTTAAAGTACTGAAATGAAAACACTGTGAAACAAAAATTAATGTATCTGGCAAAACTGTCTTTCAGTAATGGGGAAGAAATTAAGACATTGCATGATAAACAGAAGCTGAGATTTGTTACCATTATACTTGCCCTGCAAGGAATGCTGAAGGGAGTCTTTCAGGTTGAAATGAAGCCATATGAAGAAATAAAGATCTCTAGTAAAGGTGCTGGTTACACCTTTTGTGATAAGTGTTTTCTATTTGTGCACTTTATACTCATGCATATTTTACTCCAATTAAAAAAGAGTTTAAAAATCACTTGATCTACATTCTAAACATAATACAATATATGTGGGGAAGTTTTTATTGAATTTTGTGAAATCAGCTATGTAGATAAGTTTTTAACAGTTTATGTTCTGAAAATTTAATCTTTTTTCCTGTCTTTTGGGTACACTTGTTAGAAAATGAATACAAAGCATATTTTAAGCAAAGGAGAGTATTTTTTAATTGCATTTAAGAATTGCATATATTCTAGGTATTTAGAAAATCAAGATTAATGGTTGTAACCTTGTAAAATAGTTATATACTGTGATTTGTTTGAGGTGGTTGATGTCACTTGGCGATATTCTTGTAAACATGAAGAGGTAATTTCTAGAAGAACTGAGGTTAAAGAAGAATTACTTCGAGAAACGATTAATGGTCTTAATAAGCAGGTATGTGATGGGCTTCTATCATTTTTTTTTTTAACAAATTAGAACTTTCATTTTATGAGTATTTTGTTTATATATATAATCAATTTTTGTTTACAATATTTTACATTAAAATATGGAACGCTTCATGAATTTGCGTGTCATCCTTGCGCAGGGGCCATGCTAATCTTCTCTGTATCGTTCCAATTTTAGTATATGTGCTGCCGAAGCAAGCACCTTCTATCATTTTTGAGAGGACATTTTAGGTTTTTTGTTTTTTGTTTTTTTTAGGTTTTTAATATAATCAAGTGTAGCCAGTTTTTAACCTATTGAAATTCTTAAAGTAGAAGCATTATTTTGCCAGAAAAAAATACTTAAATTTGAAATTTCTAATTAATTTTAATTTATAATTAAAACACATAATATAATTGTGTTTTAATTATATTATTTTGAATTAAATTGTCATGTGTCTTGTCAAAGCGCAACTAAACAATTTTAATATATGTTGTATTTTGATATAAAGGCTGTGTCTTATTTATCAAACTAATTGTGTCTTGAATATAATGACACTATAATGATACCTATATATGTGTATATACACAAACACATGTATGGAAATTCTGAAACAAGGTTCAGGAAATTATTAACAGTGGCTGCCTCTGAAAAGAGGAATTGGGGCTTTAAGATGGAAGGTTCACTTTGTTTTTATACCCTTTGATAGTGTTGAAATTTTTATGATGGGTGTGGGTGGGTGTTTTTTGTTTTGTTTTGTTTTTTCATAATTAAAAAAATAACAAAAATAATTTTGCTTCTAGCAGGCAACTAAAAGAGAACAGGCCTAATCCAGTCAGTGACTGAGTTATTCAGAGTGAGGTTTCAGTCTGTTTTGGATTTGTCTTTACTTCTAAGGTGAAATTCTTCAAAGATCCCAGCCTCAAAACCTGGAGTATTTATTAGAGCCCCTCACCTTGACACTCAACTCCAGTATATTTTCTCCCAAGCACCATGATTCTGCTATAAATTCTGCTTCATTTTTCAGCACCTTAGCCATTATTTTATGATAGGCTTCTCAGCCTCTCCTCCTCGTGCCACTTAAAAATTGGCAAATACCTGGAAGGGAAAAGAGGTGCATATTAATCTAACCTGAATTAATTTTTTCTCTTGGAATCTTGGGTTCTCAAGTTCTAACTGCCTTGTTAGCTTTCTGATACATTCAAACAATGTTCCCCAGCTTTTTTAAAGATAGTAGAGGTTATAAAGAGTTGGAATCAGGTGTTAAATGACTCTCAACATAAAATTTGTAAAATTATTTTAAACTGAGCATCTTTTTTATTTTCCAAATAACATTCATATGAAAATAAAGCTGGCTGCTTTTTTCAATATCTTCTTAAATGCAAATGTTTGGTGTATAATTCTTGCTTAGAGGCAGGCCTCAACATTCCCCTAATTTTAACAACTTTTTTTTAACATGGATTACAGCGGCAATTATCTTTGTCAGAAAGCAGAAGAAAAGAACTTCTTCAGAGGATAATTGTGGAGCTTGTTGAATTTATATCTCCCAAAACCCCTAAACCTGGAGAACTTGGTGGAAGAATATCTGGGTCAGTGGCTTGGAGAGTAGCCCGAGGTGAACTGGGTCTAGAGGTATTTAATTCATTATACCATGATAATCTTCTCACTTACCTGCTTCTTTTACTGTACCCTTTGAATACAGAAAAAATGCGTTCACCATGGCCTTTCAGCTAACTTTACAGAGTAACTATTTAAAAACGTAAACAATTGAAGAGAACTAATAATTAATTGACATAGCGTAATCACATACATAAATTAGCAAGTATTTTAAAATGGGATTTTTCTGTTTTTTACTCTGTAAATTTTTAGTGTAACTTTTACTGAAGTAAATTCAGAAAAATGCATAAATCATAAGTGTACGGCTTAATGAATTTTCAAAAATTGAGTACATGTGGAACTACCACCAGAATAAGTAATTGAACATCACCTGAGCCCCAGAAAAATCCATGAGTTCCCTTCCAGTGCCTGCCATCCACCTCTAAGAGTAGCCTTTCTCTAGCTTCTAACATGATTAATTTTGCCTGTTATTGTACTTTATATAAATGGAATCATATTGTATGTGCTCTTTTGTGTGTAGCTTCTTTGATGTAACATGATGTTAGTGAGATTTATACATGTTGTATGTTTATTGTATGTTTATGCTCATTGGTATAACATTCCATTGTATGAATATACTATAATCTATTTATGCAGTCCACTGGCAGTGGGCATTTGGTTTGTTCCTCATTTTTGGCTGTTAAAATTTTTTCTACTGTGAACATTTATAACATGTTTTCAGTAAGTAAATGTATGCATTTCTGTTGAGTAGATACCCAGGAGTGGAATTGCTAGGTCATAGAATATGAGTATGTTCAGCTTTAGTAGAAACCTGCAAACAATTTTCCAAATTGGTTGTGCCAGTTTACTCTGACCAGCAGTTTATGAGATTCTTCTCCAGCTTTGCGTCTATACTTGGTGTTGTCTGTCTTTTTCATTTTAGCAGTTCTGGTGTTATATAGTAGAAGTATATTGTGATTTTAATTTGCATTTTGCTGGTGAATAATGAAGTTAAGTACATGTTCTTTAAACTTTTGGATATTCTGTTTCATGAACTACCTTTTCAAATCTCTTAAAATGGGATTTTAATACATTAAAAGAGCCCTCTTTTATCTTTTTTTGCCTTATGAAAACTTTATAAAGTGGGGAATATATAAAATTTCAGTAATTCAGCTGATAATATATGTATGAATGTAAATATTTGCATACATCTCTTACTGGTTAGAAATTATTGTTAGTGTGACTTATTTATCACTTGATTAATCTCCCAAAATTGAATAATGAGCAATGGAAATTTAATTTCTATCATTAAGTTTTGTAGTTAAATACTAGATGAAAAGCAATATGCTAGGTTCTGTAATGGACATTAATAAAGTACACCATACTGTCCTTTGATTATAGGGAGCTTTAATATTGACTTATCAGAAAGTATTTAGTTTAGAGTCTATGATAGTATGTAATGAAAAATGCTTGAAAGGGAAATACCCCATCCCAGATTAATGTCAAACAAATTAATGTTTTATATATACTTTTTCCAAATTTGCCATTGTTGTAACTTATTTCTCTAGTAAAAGAGCATGTCCTAAAAGGGGGATTATCCCTAGTATATTTTACATTTGCTTTTGAATTTATCCCATCGTCTGTAGCAGGCAGTTGGAAGTATTTGTTCAGCCATAGAAATACAAGATCTAAATTGAACAAATAATTCAAATCACTGCTGATGCAGTACAAGTTATAAGTATAAATCCAAATGAAGCCATTTAAAAGGAGCTGATTTAATTCACAGCTGTGTTCAATTTAAAACATGGATATTATTTAGGTCTTCATTTCTTTTTCTTTGTATGGATGAGTGTGCTTCCTCTTGCACAGCATGTAAGTTGATTAAACCTTAAAAATATGAATTGGGTCATATACCCAGATTGTTTGCCTTTTTGAATTCTTTTAAAATTTCTCAGTTACTGGGGACTATATTAGGGCCATGGATTTAAAAAGAAATCACAATCCGCTTTAGAAATGTATGTGATTTTTTTTGTTTCATTTTGTTTTGTTTTGTGTTAATAAGTAACAGGATTGAACCCAGGATCTCATACATGGGAAGCAGGCACTCAACCACTTGAGCTGCATCTGCTTCCCCATATGTTTGTTTTAAAAGTAAATTGAAAAATGTCAATTCTAAAAAATGATGAAATTATACCTTGCAATCAGTTTGAAAAAGAAAGAAATATTTGTGATAACATTTCCAAAAAGAAAAGTTTTCTCTTAATCTTAGATTGAAAACAGCTTATGAAATATTAATGCTATTCTTAGTCTCAGTTGCTTTATTCATTTGCATACATGCCTTGTCCAAGAGCATACTTTTTGGGTCTTTGGTAATTAGTTATCTTTTGTAAAATGATAGAGAATGCTGCTTTTAAATTTTCTTTCCATTTGGTTTATATCACTGCTACGAAATGTCTTTGAAAAAGAAAGAGATGAGAAGAATTGGGAAGTGTTACCATGTGCTTGTTTTTTGAAGTATAGTATACTGTCATAATTGTAAATCAATTTCTAAAAATAATAAGCTGCTTTTTTAACCTTATCTTCTTGGCAGCAATGTTCACAGGTTCTACTAGGGAGTTATCATTTTGTTCACACATTGAATGTCACTATTTTAAAATTCTGACAGTGGTACATATAAATATTTTTGTTTCCTGTTTTATATTCTGTTCATTGATTCTTGCACATTTGAAGTGTTTATATTGTTTAATATCCAGTGTATGATGTTTAGAAAAAAGCATGGCCTACTACCCTGATTGATTAGTAAATACTATAGCAAGATGTTGACACAGTCTAGAGCAGTGGTTCTCAATGGTGGATAGTTTTGGCCCCTAGGGACATTTGGCAATGTCTAGAGACATTTTGGTTTTCACAACTGGGAGGGGAGATGCCACTGGCATCTAGTGGACGGAGGCCTACGATACTAGTAAATACCCTGCAATGCACAGGACAGCTTTCTACAACAAACAATTGTCTGACCCAATATGACAATAATGCTGATTATGAGTAATCCTGGACTAGAGATAATATTCTCACACTTGGCTACTATGTGTGTCCAAACGGGGAGAGCCATTGTGTGAGTGGCACACAAAGACATAGGATAAATACAGCATTTTCCCCAAACCTTAGATTTGCTCAGAGATTTCAGGAAATAGGAGACTATTTTATATTACAACACACATGGATTAATTTTGGACTAGACTGCAGAGTTTGCCTAGAATTTTAAGGTAAAACATGAGCCTTGATAGTAATTTCACATATGCAGAATACTGTTTCAAGCCATACCTTCCAGGTAATCTTCCAGTTGAGGGTGTCAGGAAAGGCCACACTGATGAAATAGCTTTAGGTTTTAATCTTGAAGGATGAGAAAGAATCAAGTATATGGAGAGCAGGAAGAGCTGCATTCCAGGCAGTGGAATATCATGTGTTAAGTCTCTGAGGCAGGAAAGAGCTGGGCAATTGTGAGGCACTAAAGGAAAAATAATGTGCTGGGAGCGTAGAGTAGCATGCGATTTTGTTGGAGAAGTAGATCACATAGTGCCCTGTGATCTAAGTGTCCTTCTTAGAGATTAGAGTTTAAGTGCAGTGGGAAGTCAGAGGAGCATATTAAGAAGGAAGGTGACATATCCCAATTTACATTTTTAAAAATCAGTTTCATTGCTATGTGGAGCATGGATAGGAGAGGTAAGAGTTGAAAGTTGGGAGGCAAGTATAGGATGCAATTGTAGTAGTCCATTAAGAGATGGTGATAGAGGTAGAAATAAAGAAAAATGCATGGATTTGGGTTAAACACAAAATCAAAAAAGTATAAGAGAGGTGCAGTTTATTTTTCCTGTTTTCCTTCTAGTAATGTTAGTGCTATGTCAGCATCATATTGATTATATTTAATCTATAAAATATTTTCAGAATTTTCCAATGACACCACTTTTTCCTTTTCAATTTTAAAATTTGCATTTCTTTAGTCATAATTAAGGGAAGAGTGAGTTACCTATATACATAGATAGCGGTTCCTCTTTTTGTTTTTTTTTATACATCTTCCATTATGTTGAAAAACTAATTCTACTTTCTTTTTAAGAGAAAAGAAACCTTGTTCATACCTTCTGAAAATGAGAAGATTTCTAAACAGCTGCACCTTTATTATAATATTGTGAAAGATCGTTATGTCCGAATTTCCAATAACAGTCAAACCATTTCTGGATGGGAGAATGGTGTGTGGAAAATGGAATCCATATTCAGAAAAGTTGAAACAGACTGGAATATGGTAACTTGATGCATGAAACTATGTTTAAAACCTTTGTCTTTGCTTAAACAAATATAGCTTCATTTTTCAATTGTAAGGTGAAAACTGATCAAAATTGTTTTTAGCAATCCTTTAACCTGTAAAAGAAAATCCCTGCCCCCGATGTGTAAAGTTCCACTAGAAATTCTTGCGTTTATACCAAGGGAGGAAATTCAGACTAAAGAGGCTGAATTTTATTCTTTCATGGGGAAAAATAATCAAGTGTATGTGACTGTTTTTTTGTTATGAATATATAAACTATATTACTATTTAATTCCTTTACAGGTATAAACTACCAGCTAAATGCAGGCTATTATATTAGGAAGTATAATATAGACCTAGTCCAGAGTCCCAAGAAGCTAACCATCTAACAAGCTTTCAATTTATAAGGATGTAAATTATTGAGCAGCAATATTGGTTTTCTCTTATAGAGGCAAGGACCATAATTGTTCACTTATTCCAAATTGCAATACTGTTGTCAGATGGTAACTATAGCTTTGCTTTTAAACTTAAGGTCTACCTCTTAGACAGACACCAAAAATAAATATAATGCTATTCAGATGACCACAGTAGATCTAACAATATTATTAATAGACTTTCATAGGAGTTAATTAACTTATAGGGAACTTTCAAAGTTAACTTGCTGGGAAATGGATGTGGCTCAAGAGGTTTGGCGTCCATCTACCATATGGAGGGACCAGGGCTCGATCCCCAAGACCTCCCAGTAAAGTAAAAAATAAAATAAAATAAAAAGTTAACTTGTCAAGGTATTTGAGTGGGAAGGGAAGTTGTTCATTTGTAAGATCTATTGGATAGATAAAAACGTGAGTTATAGATTTAACAGCTCCAAGTGTTTATAAGCATATGCTGTATGCTTATCACTCTGCTAGGCATTAGTCAGAGTACAAAAGTAATACAAAATAAAGTCCTTGCTTCCTTTTTTTTTTATTATTTTCAATCATAAGTTGCTCTTCCAAAGCTTATCTTGGCCCTTAAACATATAAATATCCAGTTTAAATCACATTCATTATCTAATAATAAAAGTGGGGGTCTTTTTATATTAAACCAAGAATAACTTTAGGAATAGTATAATGGTAGATTTATTAATTTTCTTCTTTATCTAAAAAAGAGCATTAAAAAAAATAAAATAAAATTTAAAGCTTCAGTATTCATGTATCTGTATTGATTATATAGTTGATGGGAGAGAATGAACTTTTGGAAGACTATCCTTGGTGTAAAATTCCTCTGAAGAGAAATCAAGATAGAAGTGTTATTTATCCAAGGGCCAGTCTATACTTGCCGAAGCGAAGAAAAACCAGCCTTTCTTCCTATAGCAGTGTTTAATGGAGAAAGTAATGATAGGGAAAATAATATGCTGCAGAAGCTGTGCTGAGAAGCAGGTCTACCTTATTCCCTCACTTGTGCATCTGCAGACATGCACTGAGTGCCTGTTGTGCCAGGCATTGTTCCCGGCTATGTGGATTAAAGGATGAAGAAGACACAGTTCCTGCTCTCACTGTCTAACAGGGGAAACCAAAGCCTAAACAGCCATCTTCACCACGCTTCATGGTGCTAAATTCAGGATATCAACACATTGCTATGGAAACACCGAGCAGGGAGTAATTAGCTCTGGCTGTGGGAGTTGGGCAAAGCTCCACAGAGCAGGCGACATTGGAGCTGGACGCTGAAGGATGAGTAGGTGTGCGTCAGGCAAGGGAGCCAGAGTGCTCGGCGTGCCTTGAGATCTCTAAATAGAACAGTTTGGCCGAGAGGGTGTAGTTGAATGAGACATATTTAAGTAATGTAAATGAGATGCGAAGGCCATAAAATAGAAAACAGGCCCCGGCTCAAGAAAAGCTTATGCCTTATTATACTTTTACAAAGGGCAGCATTTTATAAAAGTTGAATGAATCCATTTCCAGCTACAACACATATCATCAAATGAAGAAAAATATTAGAATCTTAACTACATGTGTAGAGCCTGATAGCTCAATGTCATTAAATCAGCATTTAATCAGCATTTGCGCCTAAATCAGCATTTCTAGTTCTGTATGAGCATGCCCCCAACTATGGATTCTCCGACTCTACTGAATAGTAGAAGGAAGCCTAGTTCCACCTTACCTTATCTCAGTCATCCTTAACCTGCTATGATAGGTCACAGGAAGCCTACTCTCAGATTTTTAGAACAGATTCTTCCCTTCTCAAAGAGATATCCTCCCAGTAGCACAGACATTTACTGAATTTTACTACTTAGCAGATAACATTGTTCAGTGATGTCTGAATTGAAAAGATTATGAAAAACTAAATCAAGAAGACCAACACTCTTTTTTTTTTTCCAACATGCTTTTTGAGACACATATAACACCTTGATAAAGTGCTATTAATTAGTTTTCTAACTAGCCTCCCTGAATCCACCCTGGTTCTTTTGAAGATGTTCTTCATGCTACAGTCAGAGGAATGTTTTCAACACCCCAATCCTTACTGAGTGCTCTTAGGGTAAAGAACAGCTCCAAGTCTCTTCAGTTTCTGGCTCTTGCCTTGTTCTCTGGCCTCGCCCTGTGCCCTGCCACCCCTTGCTGTCTGCATTGCAGCTGCATGTCCCTTCCCCGCCATAGAACCTATTTTCCTTTCCTCTTTGTCTGATTAACTCATTCTTATCCACAAAACCAGTCTTAAGCTTCACTCCCTCTAGTCTCAGATAACTGGATTCGTTTCCCCCTTTATATACTCTTTGCACTATGCACCACACTCCATGACATTAGTTCAAATATTTGTGAGAATAGATACTGTCTTTCTCCCACTAAATTATAAACCTGGGCAGGGACTTTGTCTTTTTCTGTTCATTTTTGTATTCTCACTGTTCATAAATCTAGCATAGTGCCTGGCATATAGTAGGTGTTCAGTAAAGATTGTTGAATGAAAGAATGATTGGATGAATATATATAGCTTAGGGAAGCGGGAGTGGCTCAGTCGATAGAGCCCCCGTTTACCATATGGGAGGCCCCGGGTTCGCTTCCTGGGACCTCCTTGTGAGGGCAGGCTGGCCCGCGCAGCGCGAGGGGCTGATGCAGCGGGACCTCACAGCAAGGGGAAGATAAGCAGACACGGAGAAGACACACAGCGAATGGATACAGCAAGCACAAGCAGCAACGGGGGGATAAATAAATAAATAAATCTTAAAAAAAATAAAAATAAAAAAAATATATATATATAGCTTAAGTTCCATACCACCCTAGAGCTATGTAGAACAACATATATTCTTCCTTTGTTCAGGTTATTTCCTTTGGATCCTTTTAGATACTTTCCATTTTCAAGCAGATTTTTCACTCGCTGTTACCAGAGTCATTTTAGCACTTTTTGGAGCATGACATTGTGTTAAGAATCCCTTAATTTAGTCATTCAGCAAATGTGCTCTGTCAGACATTGTTCTGGGCACTCAGAGTGTAATGGTGAATTAAGTGGCAAGCTGCAAGGTGAGCATAGACTAGTGTGGGAGAGACATGTGGACCAATTGTTTAAGTTATGGGGTAAGTGCTAGAAGACTGTGTCTCTGTATAGGATATGGAGGGAAGGAAGTCAGAAGGAAGAGCCACTAACTCTTCTTGAGCCAGGGAATAGTGTGTGAGTGGAGTTTTTAAGGAGTGGGGAGAGGGAGAGTGTTTCAGTGTGGTAAGAGAACGTGGAGGGAGAGGGTGTTACAGGGCACGAGAAACAGCATGTGAAAAGCACAGGGATGGGAGACAGCTGGGGTATCCAGCAAAGAATAAGTAGGAATAAGGAGTGAAATAGAGGCTATAAGGCTAGGGGGTTGGGCAGGTATCAGGCCCCAGGAACTCTGAGTATGTTGTACTAGGAAATCATGAAAAGGCTCAGGTAGGGAAGGGATGTGATCACACTGGTGTTCCAGAGAGGTAATTCTAGAGACTGAAAATGGAGTAAATTGAAAAAATAGTATAGAGAGATTTAAATACACAGGAAACTGACTGTGGATTCATGTTTGATTTCAGTGATAAAAAGGAATAACCAAATATAAGATTCACGAGCAATGCCAGTTTACCTGCATTGAATTAAAACCCCTTGAAATACAACTGTTCTGCTGGGTATCTGTAAGGATGACTGACTGCAGAGTGCCGACTGTGGGATGAACTTTATTAGAGTTAATCTTAGCAGCCTAAAAAAAAAAGAATAATTTTAAGAGCATACTAAAGAACAACTCCAAACAGTGCAGTGCAAACCAAACTGCCAGGAAGTCATAGCAGCAGGCAGCCCAGCCTGACCTGTAGTAATCAGAAAATCTTTAAGCGAAGATCTACAGAACTTGAAATACATAAAGAAACTGACATGCAAATTGTTCTCAGTTCTGAAAATAGTGATTACAGCCACAACCCAAAGGACAAGCTATGAAAAGGTACAATTTACCTTAAGCTATAGACACAATGGTCTTGTTCCCACACATTGTAATGTGCCTACCCGTGCTTAAAGATGCCAAAAAGGAAAGAGGGTAGGTCGTCGGGATGGGGGAAAGGTGTAGAATTCAATCTGCAGGAGAAAAACTCCATGATTTCTGATATAACTACCATCCCTGCTAAGAAGAGAAGGAACATTCACCTCAAATTATAAAGCTATGCATGTAAAACTGCACACCGTAAATTAAACATATGGAGTAAAAAAGCCATTGAGCAAAAATTTGTCTTTCAGATAATGTAGGAAGTTAAGTATTCTCTATACAAGGAACAATCAATAGTTATTAAAATGCTTTTTTCCCCTCTAGACTGAATAATTGAATGATAAGAGCTAAGGAAATCTTTTTCTCTCCAAAATAAATTATAATTAATAGTTTTGTTGGTATTATACATAGAAAGGACCACAATTGGAAATTTATATAAATCCTCTTGTTTGGTACATTTTGGATTACCAAACTGAGGATACATATTTTTGATAACTTCCTACCACCTCTAAAATTGATTCTTTGAATTAGTTAAAATGGTCCAGACAGAATTTGCCATGTGAGAAAGATGACATGAATTGTCACTGTAAATAGGACCTGTTTCATATCCACATATTGTTTCTTGAGTGTGTGAGACCTTTTATTTGCTCACAGCATATTTGAATGTTTATTTAACCATCTAAGAATTCAATGTGAATTCCATATATATATATATATATATATATATCTCCTTTAACTTTTTAGGTCCTTTAGGACTGAAAATTTTAAGTCTTAAAATAAGCAATTTTCTCAGTCTTGTTCAACAGCTATTATAAACATTCTTTTACAGTTAAAAGCACTGTAAAACACTTCTGACCTGGACTCATGTTGGATAAGTAAGGCAGTTCTTGAGGCAAGCTAGAAATTTGAAATTAACTTGACTTCAATCTATTTTATTTTATACCCACACTTTTGGGGAACATTTGAACCTACAAAGCTCTGAAAATACACAAGCTATAGAAGTATATATTGAGAGCTGAATTTTAAGGTTACTTTTGCCTAGACTTTTCATTCCTTCCAGTGGCCTTTCTTCCAGTGTCCCCTCTGTTTGGCTCATTTTCCCCATATAACCCCCTTTACTTAGCCACACCTTTGAAGGAATGAATAGGTGAAACTCACCAACTCCCAGGGAGCACTGGTGCAGTCCTGAGCCCCAGCCTCTCCTTACAAAGGATTCTGAAGACCGTGCAGTGGGAACATGTGCGCATCAGGGGCCTTATAGTGATGTTGCTCTGAACTTGAATGGAGCAATGGACAGTTCAGAACAACAGCTGATTATGCATATCTAGTCTAAGGATGACTAGAATGCTCACAGTAATGGGTTTTTACCTGATGGCAAAAGATAGAATAATACGTGCAGTAGGACATCTCCATGGCAGATGTAATATTACATGGTGCTACCAATTATTTGCCCCTGAGCTAAAGAGTGTCCCAAGTAGATTAAATGTTTCCAAAATAATCATGTCTAACTTGAATGTATGTGTGTATGTAGATGTTTAATACTTAAATCATCCTGTGAATCCAGAACCTGTGCCCCCAGGTTAAGTTTGATCAGTCAAGTACACCTGAAATAAGGAGTATTGGAAGTTCAAAATGGAAGGAAATTATGGAGGACCTTGAAAGCTAAAAGTTTGGACTTAATGCAAGAGTCAGGTCCTTGCTGTATAGTCTAGAACAAGCAAATGACATGAAGGAAATAGAATTTTAAAAACAATCTGATCAGAGCAATTAAAACTGAGTAATGTAAGGCAGTTGTAATAACATGAATACAAATTCATGACTATAGGGGTAAATTGGGAAAGAGGATTATGCATGGATTATGGTTAGAGTTTGGACATTGGGGATAAATGAGTAAAGAGTCAGATTCTTAGGGTTTTGAGCCTGGATGAATGGAATTACCTAAGAATGACCAAACTATGGGTGCCAGTTTTCACGTCAGCATCTTAAAGAGCTTTGATGAAACTATGAGCGGCTGAGCTGAGCAGAGTCAGTAGAGGACTTGGCTGCCTTAAATAGGGTACATTTAAGTGGTAAGGGACATTGGTGATGAAGGATCAGGGAGTCTACTATTGACAGAGGTGCGGTTGGAAACGACCTTTTAAGCAATTACCTGGCTATGGCTGAGGTATTTTCTTGATTTGGAGGATATAGCCCATCTCACTCTAGGAAAATAATATGAAAATCCAGATTTAGAAAATAAGGAGTAATTGCATTATAAATTATTCTTTGTATATAGCACAATTCTTCATAGGGTTTGTTTTAAATAGCCAGACTTCTTAATTAAAAGAGAATGTGATTTACCAAAATTTGGTTAGCACACTGTCCTTAGGAGTGCAATTATTGGGACACCTGCATTCAAATAAATACTTTTGTTCCAGAGCAAAAGATGCCATAGGAAACAATGCTAATTAAGTGTAAAATTTTAGCAGTAACCAGCTTTTCATTGGGAAAAAAATAGATTTTTAAAAACCATTAGTAATTAATACACTGTGACAATGTGCTTCTTACTATGTTTGTTTTCTACACTATTTCATTATTTTTGACAAATCTTTTTCTTCCCATTTTGTAGGTGTATTTAGCCCGAAGAGAAGGATCATCCTCTGCTTATATTTCCTGGAAGTTTGAGTGTGGGTCAGTTGGTCTAAAAGTAGACAGCATTTCCATTAGAACAAGTAGTCAAACCTTTCAGACTGGAACAATACAGTGGAAATTGCGATCTGATACAGCACAAGTAGAGCTGACAGGCGGTAAGCATGGGACTGGAGAATTAATCCTGAAGTGTGTATTTATCACTGCAAAGAGTAATTGTACTTATTTGAGATATAGCTCCGACTTTTTTATACCCAAAAGTTGTTCATATTTTGCAGTAAAAATTTTTTTAAAATATAAAACCTATGTAACCTCATTGTAACAGAAGGGCAGACATTTTTTGTTAAACACAAATGCAAGGAACAAAATAATTTCTTTGTTCCAATGGATGCATTTCCTCCGTAAAGAAAAACGTTTATTTTTTAGGGGCTAATTTTTACCTATAAGTCTGGTATATAAAATGCATTCCAAAACTGTCTCTTTAAGTTACCAAATGCAAAGTGTTATTTTTTTTCCTCCAACAGATAAAAATCTTCACTCCTATCATGATTTTTCTGGTGCCACTGAAGTTATTTTGGAAGCAGAATTAAGCAGAGGAGATGGTGATGTTGCTTGGCAACATACCCAGCTGTTTAGACAAAGCTTAAATGACCATGAAGAAAATTGTTTGGAGATCATTATAAAATTCAATGACCTTTGAGAATCTGAACACTATAGAAATGCTGGCAATAATCAAGGACTTAACCGTGGTCTAAAGTAGTCTGTTGATTCAGTGCATGCTTTGTTGGCAATTTACTACCTGTGCTAGGATATTTCTTTTGTGGGCTATCAATTATGTAACCTTCATGAAAATATATCTTTATACTATGGACCATAATGAAATCTTGAATTAAAATCTCCCCTCCATATGACTATAATTTTAATGGTTGGAGTGAAGTCTTATTACTACAATATGAGATTTTAATCTAA
This sequence comes from Cabassous unicinctus, assembly GCA_029593785.1. Classification (NCBI taxonomy): domain Eukaryota; kingdom Metazoa; phylum Chordata; class Mammalia; order Cingulata; family Chlamyphoridae; genus Cabassous; species Cabassous unicinctus. The sequence continues at coordinate 20,354 of JAQZBX010044602.1, forward strand.
AAACTGTAAGTATAATTTTAAAAGTAAAATGATGGCATTGGTAACTAAATATTCATGATTATGGCAAAATCTGAAGCTAATACTAGTCATTTGACATTTTCTGATCAGTCATTAATTTCTTCATAAGTAGTTGAATTAGATTTTCCTAATATTTTTAATTTTTTAAAAATGTGAAAATGTAGGTCTTATAAGTTATACCATGCTTGAAAATTTTAATTATTGTAAATATGTAGGCATTTAAAAAATAAATTATTTTGCCTTAACTTCTTTTTAGTGGTTACTTTGGCTAAATAAAAATCTTTAAAGTGTGTTAAACATTGAAAAACACTTGAATAGATATGAGTGTTGAAAAAAATTAACATTGACTGCATAAATTCAAAGATATTGTGAATTCTATAGTATATCGACACTTGAGAAAATGCATTACTTTTGAGTTGTATTTTTATCTACCTCATTGAATAAAATATCTATTCTTGATTTGAAACTATGTAATTATATCTTATTTATGTACTATATTAAGAGTTTTTGTTTGTGTACCATATAACTTCTCCAATTAAGTCTAGCAAATGTTTATTAACCATTTATGTGCAAAGTATTGATAGTGCTGTGGAGAAGCAGTGGTGAAAAAGACATCGCCCCTGACCTCAGAATGCCTTTGTGATGTTCTGCCAAGGGAGTCTTCAACTCTTCCTTCAAGAGAAATACGTCCTCAGAGATTCTCACCCTGTGCAGCTCAGCAGAACATTCACGTGAATTATAAAATCAGTATAAAGGTCCTGAAATAGAGGTCTTATATTTGTTTTTTAATTGTAGTCAGCCTCTGTTGCGGATCACTTTTTGGTAAAAAGTTACATTTCAAAAGAAGTATTTAAATTATAAATTTGCCTTGAATATTTAAAGAGCTTTCTGAACTTTCAGACTCTTGAGTTAATCATAGTATCCTATGGATCCTAT
>JAQZBX010044603.1:0-21306 GCA_029593785.1 Cabassous unicinctus
TGGGAGGGGAAGGGCAGTTGTAATACAGGGGCTTTTTCAGGACTTGGGGGTTGTCCTGAGTGACGTTGTGGTGACAGATATAGGCCATTTTACAGCAGCTTACCATGCAGAACTGTATGGGAGACAGTGTGGCCTATGATGTGAACTGTGGTCTATGCTTAGTGGCAAAGCCCCAGGATGTGTATATCCATTGCAGGTGATGTGCCACACTAATGAAAGAGGTTTATTTGAGATGCTATGGGAGGTATGGGAGGTGGAGATCATGGGAATCCCTGTAATTTTTGTGTAACATCTATGTAATCTAAGCATCTTTTAAAATATATATGAAAAAGAAAAAAAAAAGATGTAGAGTAATGGTAAAAAAAAATACGTATGATAAAAAGGTAAAATTAAATATTTAACAATAAAATAATATGGGAAAAAAAGGAATGATTTTTCCTGTAAAAAATAAATAAATAAATAAATAAACTATTGGAGTATATCACTCATACATAAACACACATAAACCATAAGCGTATAGTAAAAGTTGTGAATTTACTAAACAAACAACACCTTACATTGCTGTGAACCATTTTTAACAAATGAAGAAAGAGCATCCCAAATTATTACTGCTAAACAAAGTATCTTACATTTGGTTTATTTATTCCCTAACTTATCCTATTATTATAATTATTATTTTTATATCATTCATACATAAATATACATTAACAATAAGTGCATAATAAAATTTGTGAACTTGCAAAACAAAGATGTATAACATTATGCAAGTGTCTCCTACATTGTCCAAGAATGTTTACTCAACACTTGAGATGAAGTATCTTTGCCTATCATATACATTTAAGTATACTGCTGGTTTTATTATCCTCAATCATGTTTATATTGTATTTTTGATACAAAGCTTAATGGTGTTTTCACTGTTCTTCAGTACACACTTGGAAATCCATCAGTTTTTCTGTGACATTAATCAGATGGTCCAACTTCCCTATTTTGACAACTTCATCAATGATTCCATGATGTATTTTGCTGATAGCCTGCTGCCTCGTGTTCCCCTCACTGGGATCTCTTACTATTATTGTAAGATTGTGTACTACCTATGAGTAATATCATCATTCTGAAGGGAAGTATGAAGCATTTTCCAATTGTGGGTCTTACCTTTCACTTGTCTCTTTATTTCACTGTATGAGTGAAGGTATGTATGTGAGTTTTTTGCTATGCTCAATGCAAATACTCCCGCCTTTTTGATGTATACCATGGTAACACCCATGTTGAACCCCATCATCAACAATCTGAGGAATAAAGACATAAAGGGGCTTTGAAGAGATTCTTTCTAAGAATGACACACAAAAGTCATTTTTCCTGGGGCTGAAATAATTGCCTGTGATTACATGGCTCAAATGCTCAGAGCCTAAAATTGTGAGTATGAACATTCCATGGGACCAAAACTTACCTTAGACAGTTATGAACTTAAATATGATGAAGTAAATCATTCAATCATAAATTGTATTACTAATGAAAAAAAGAGTTTTGAACTATTTATAACCTCACATTAAGTAAGGAATCTTGACACTCGTATGTATAGGAATTTATGCAAAGGGTGCAGGATTGGATGGCAAGTTCTGTATTATTTTATTGGTAAATAAATAAGACCCTGTAACCGTTGGGGAATTTGATGTAATTATGAGTTCCAAACATATAATTGGATCATGCTTGTAATCTGATCTGTTAATCTGGGCATGATTAAGTTATGATTAGGGCATTGACTGGGCCACATCAGTAGGGCATTGAGCCCCACCCTTTGGTGGGTGGGGAATTGAATATAAAAGGCAAGGCAAAGGACAGAAGAAGCAGTCTTTGAGAAGCAGCTCTGAAGTTGGAAAGAAGGCCCCAGGAGAAGAGAAGCAAGCCGTTCACCTGATCGCCTACAGCTGACCTTGTGGAGGAAACAGGAGCTAAGCCCGGAGAGAAATGCAGCCCTGGGAAGAGAAGAACCCAAGAAGCCTGAACCCTGGGCAAATGTCGGCAGCTGCCTTGCTCCAACACATGACAATGGACTTTGGTGAGGGAAGAAACTTATGCTTTATGACCTGGTAACTGTGGACTTCTACCCCAAATAAATACCCTTTATAAAGACCCGTTTTTGGTATTTCACATTAGCACCCCTTTGGCTGACTAATACAGACCCTTTCTGTTCCTCCACCCAAAATTCTTTCTTTTTTCTACATTTCATCATAAACTGTAAAGACCATATCAGGGAACAATTTATTTATTAACTCTAAGCCCATTTTTTGGCATTTATATTCAAAGCCCTAATCAATACTCATGATAAAAAGATGACATATGAAGAATTTGAAATTCTGTGCAATAATACCTCTTAGAATGGAAGGTTCAGAGTAAGGTGACAAAGTGTTCCAGAATAAATTTTAATGTCCTTCCTACATCTGCTTACCTGGAAAGAACTGGCAAAGGTTGCCATATTTAATCATTAGTTATCCAAAGTATTCTTGAGTAACAGAATGATCATGAAAGCTGTCTTCCAATATCGGAAAGAAGACTTAAAGTAAGGAACAATTATTGTTAATGCCCTCAGTTCTGTTCACAATGATTATTGTATCAATCGCCTACTGCTGCATTGAAAAGAATCCCCAAAATGAGTTCAATACATTGCCTTTAATATGGTCACTTAATCTGTGGTGTTGAGTTGTGCTGATCTCTGCTAAGCGCTTCAATGGTCTTCAGTCAGCTGATAAGTCTCTGCTTTTTCTACTTGGGCTGTCGTACACTTTTTGGCTTTTATGGGCATAGTCTATTCCAGGATAACCTTGGCTGAGACAACTGGCATTTGTTCTACATATTTTGTTCTCTTTCACGTACTCTAATGGGTTTTTAGCAAAATCTTGGGGGTTGGTGGAGGGGGTGTTCCACCAAGCAGTTTCTAAACTTTATTTTTAAAGAAAGTTTATAATACAGAAAAGTTACATAAAAAATATTGGGGATCCTCATATACCCCACCCCCTCCCCTTCTCACATTTCCCTTATTAATAGTGTCTTACATGAGTGTGGTAGAGTGCAAAATCATAGAGAAGAATTCCAATGACTTAAAAACACCCTATATTCCAACTATTGATCTTTCCACCTCCCCTAAGAACCTGTAGTAAAAACACAATTTTTATATCGATGTTACAAGTTCTTCTTTTACTACAATGATAATAAGCCTACTTTGGTCCAAGGTTGAATTCCCCCCTTATGTTTGTTTATTCCTCAATTTTGAGAATTTGGGGATGGTGATGCCGGCTCTGTTTCAGATTGAGAGAGGGCTTAGAACATATGAGGCAGATGGAAGGAACTATTTTGCTTGCAGTTGTAGATACTCTTTGTGTTTTGTGATAGGCATTGTCCATCATCATCATTTTGTTTGTTTGCCCACATATCATTGACTGATGTTCAATTTATTTCTTATAATAAGCAAACATTTTATAAATGAGGGACAAAATGACAAGTAGTAATTTTACTTATAAGCATGACATTCCTAATTGTTTTGGAAAAGCATTAGCAAGCAAAGTAGTATAGCATCCATGGTTTTTTATCTAAAGAATATAGTTCTCCTTTTTATCAAAGAAGAGAATAGAAAATGTCTGGAGGTAATGTCAAGGATTGTATCCACATCCCATGTCAGAGTTTTATAGATCTAATGGATCTTATAAATGTTTTAGTAGGAAATAGGATTTTTTAAAGATTTCATCTTGCACATCCTTTTGTACTATATCCTTGAAGTCCATTCTTCATGAGTATGATATGGTTTCATGTCTATAAGTGCAACAGCTATTCAACAATGAAAGGAGATTGAATCCTTAAAAACCTTCCTTAACTGCCATACCATCCCTAGACTGCTTAACTCTAGGCCAGTAATGTGTGGATAAATAAACTGAAATTTCTTTATGCCACTCTTTTGGTGGGTTTTCAGTTAATATCTCCTGAATTCTATCCAAAACTAGATTCACTGTTCTTGATCCATTTTAGAATTATTGCAACATTTCCCACTAACAAATGAGCTGCAAGGGGTTGCAAGAAGCGTTAGATGCCATGTGTATTTTGTAATAGTCACACAATGTACTGCTCTTTATTCTTTGTTGACTGCAGCACATGAAGGAATGTCTTCATGCATTATAAGACCTCCAAAATAGAACTACTAGAATAAGGCAAAATCCAAAAACGTGACTTAAGGGAACCAGAAAATGAAAAATTGGTTTTATTATACATACATGTGGACAAAGTGGTCTTGTAGCCCATCTTAACTGGCAAAGGAAGCTGTGATAAACCATTGATCATCAATTCATGAGGTCCCTGTTGATAACCCTGGAGGCTCCAAGTTCCACTATCTCTCCTCAACCCTACCATTCAGGATGGGGCCATATCCTGCCGAATGAAAGCACCTAATGCCTCTACTTCCTTCCTTTTTTCCAATGTGTTTGTCTCTTCTGTGTTGTCTGTTTGCAGTTCAAATGTGACCTGAACTGAGCAACACTTTATGATTTCATGGAAGGAACATCACACAAGGCTCCTTAAAGATAGAAAGTGAGTAGAGAGTGGTGAAGCAGTGCTCACTCGGGGTAGAACGTATGATCAGGTGGATGGGGTGATGTGGCCCAACATCGTGAATAGGGTTGACAATGTTGGAGTGTGAGTGTGAGTGTAGTTTTGGGGGTGAGTTATGCTCTGATCTGTGGAGAGGGTTAGAGGAAGGAATGAATGAACTCTGGGGAGGCAGAGGACTCTGTTTGAGAAAACTATAATGGGTGTGTTCTTTTGGCAATATGGCAGGGGAAGGTCACTGGTGCAGGGTGACATTGGTAGAGGATTTGTGGGGAAGGGTGCACCTGGGGTATACCTTTAAGGAATATGAATATGTTCATATGGTCATAAAGCATTATATCAGTGGATACCAAAAAATAACCAACAAAATATCAACTTTCCATAGTGGGGAATCATGCTACATCATCTAATAAAGTAGCAAGACTCTCTAGAGTACCTAGGCAGTGCCTAATTAAAGAAAACAGACCAATACACCAAGTCCTTAGTATTACTGCTTGTACTTATGAAATTTACTGTGCTAAAATTGAAACTTAGGCTAATAATATCTAATACTATCTATTGCCTAAGAATTACCTTCTGAAAACCTCCTTATTACTCATAAGTGGCTTCTTTCTAAGCCAAACTCAGCAAATAAGACCACTACCTTCCTCCCAGCCTGGGACATGAATCCCAGGGATGAGACTCCTTGGCACTGAGGGATTATTTCCAATCACCAACCAGTGATGCATTTGGAAAAAAACCTTTACCAAAAGGGGAAAATTTAAATACAAAAGGGTTTTTCTGGCTAAGAGATTTCAAAGTGAGTTGGAAGGTCATTCCAGAGGCTATGCAGGGGGATCTTACTAACTGCCACAGCAAACACAGCCTCAAGCAGGTATGCTCCTGAGAGCTCTAAAGACTTCTGGACACTATAGACAAGGCACACAAATCCATGAAATCAGCACCATGTCTGTGGGCCTTACCTTGGAATATGTCAGAGTTTTAGAGATCTAAGGGACCTGGTCCAGGTGAGCACCTCATTGTTAAATTTCAGAACAAATTTAAGTCAATGGATGTGGTAAGTTACCAGGAAGTTTAATCTGTGGAAAGCATGAAGGAGAAATCATAAAAATGTGATTCCCCTGAATCAGAACCTGGGCTATTGGGAACAGAGAATCATTATGAAAAATTTCCTTTCTGTCGAGACCTGTGTTCCATATCTCTGTATGTCTGTGTCTGTGTCTGTCTTTGTATATGTCTCTGTGTGTCTGTCTAGGTATGGTTGTGTGTATATGTGTGTTTCTGTGATTGTTTCTGTGAGTGGGCACATGTTTGTTTAGCAAGGTTTGCACAGTCATCAGAGCAGGAAAAGAGTGTTCTCTGGACTTCGAATTTGCATCTCAAGCATCAAAGGAAGGGCATGAAAGTTTCAGTGTGTGCCCTGAAGGGAACTCTCAGTTTATTTAACTGCAAGCTTGAGCATTCTGAAAATTAGATGCATAGTCTCAATGTGTGAATGGTTAATTACAGTGCAAATTCAGTTACTAATATTCAGGGTGTCTGCTCTTCAAGTGAGGGCATTCATTGTGAAGGAATGGGACCCTGCCCATTGGAATGTGGTCATATGGGTTATGATGGCAGGGACTGTTTTTTGCCATATAAACCTGTAAAGGTCTGCCCTGAGGAACCAGCCACCTGACCTCCAGTCTACTTGAAGAATCAGCCTTCCCACTCCCAGCTGCAGAGATTATCCCTATTTCACCAGATGTAACCGTAATGGAATGCCCTGAGTAGTTGGCTTGCAAGATGCAGCTGATTTCTCTCATGACCCTCAGCCATCATTCTTCTTTTATTCCAGACCTATAATGACACTGAAGTCCCAACAGGTCCCAAAAGGTGAGGAACAACCTATGAGTCATGGGTAGGTATGCTCTTTATTCCAAAAGAACTGCATAAGTATTCTAACATAAAGAGTAATCAGTGGAATACGTGTGAGAATAGATATGAAATATATGGGATAATGGTAGAAAGAACAACAAGTTGGATCAGTCTGAATTTACTGATAAGGGCCCATTAAACAGAAATTCTGGACTCAGTCATGTAACTTGAAGTGTCAGAAGGGCTGTATCTATTTGTTCAGGTGTTTGAATGAAGCATGGACCAAAGAGTAACATATATTAATTGAGGCTGAAATGTCAGAACTGCCCTGGAATAATGTAGAAGAGAGTATACAAAGGCTTAGAGAGAATGGAATGTTAGAGTGGATTTATCATGTAAGACCTGCTCACCCACCCTAGGAATGTCCAGAATGTCCATCACTATCCCTGAAGGGCCCTCTGGTCACTTTCTTCTGTAAATGAGAAATTACTGTGGGAACTGTCACTGAACTTGGATCCTTAAACACGATAGGGATGATCAGTTTCTGGTTTGGCAGAAGCCAAGTGGCAGCACTTAATCTCCAAAGACACAGCAGGTGTAGCTACCCTAATGGAGAGGAGAGTAAAAGCTGTTATCAGACTTGTCTGATTCACAGATACTTGGGTTACCAAAAGTACAGCTATTTCCAAGAGAAGGGCCTTCCCATTCTAGTGCTACAAAGGAGAAACATGTATCAGTGAAAAGGTGATTTATTGCATGTGCAGAAACAAGAAACTGGGAGAATCTTCCCCAAATCAGTTCAAGATAAGAATGGGAGCTAGGGTTTTTATAGGCATAGAAAAGTGATTTAGGCTCCAGGATCATGTGATGATTGCATGATGCACTCCTGCCACGTCAGTGATGATGCTGGATTTTTCTAAAGGGTCTCATGAGGAGATGTGAGCAAATTTCTTACTCCTGTCTTATCTCAAGAATGTCAACCTCTTGCTTGTTTTCCCGGTTCACAGGCTGATGAAAGATACACATTTACTGGGCTATAACATGTTCCTGGAGCCATTCTGAGAATTTGTTTTCTGATATCTTATTCCTGATTTTCCTGGAAGTAAAACTGGGAAGATCTGGTTATTGTCCTTCTAGCAACTCAGAACAAAATGTAAGCTACTAAGATTGGGTTAATAGAAAGACAGTTCACCTTGATCTGAGGAAAGTATTGGAATTTTTCAGAGCTGCTTAAGAAAATAAATTTTAAATAAGCACATTTTTCAGCAATCATATGTGGTATTGGCTAGTTGATCTTGGGATATCTGGACGTGAAATGGATGAACAGACTACTAGATTCTAATTTGGTATCTATAAGCAGAAGACTTCAAGGTCCAGTGAACAAAAGCTTAACTTGAATCACAAATACAAATTCATGACCTCTCAGTCACTTTCCAGACTTGGAAGAGCTTACAGGTCTAGAACACTTTGAATGAAGTCAAGAACATGACATGTGGGCAAAGACCCTGCTATGTTGAAAACAAATTATATTGTTAATCTTCCTCATAGCAATCCCTAAATAAACCAAGGGCCTTTTACCTGGGTGATTGTGCATTGGGGAAAAGGAAATGATCTGCCCTTTCAGGGATTACCAGATGCTGGCTCTGAACTGACTTTAATTCCATGAGACCCAACATGTCATTATGGATCCCCAAAATGAAGGAAATTATGGAGGTCAGGTAATCAAAGGAATTATAGCTCAGGTCTGTCTCTACAGTGATTCCAGTGGGTTACCAATCCCTTTCTGTGGTTATTTCCCCAGTCCAGGCTATAAAATTGAAATAGTCATACTCAGCAATGGATGGAATCTCCACACAGGGGGTTCCGTTCCCTGTGGAAAGAGAGCTATTTTGGTAGGAAAGGCCAAGTTGAAGCCACTTTAACTGTCTCTAACAAGTAAAATTGTGAAACAAAAGCAATAGTGGATTCCTAGAGGGAATTCAGAGACTGGTACCACATGAAGGACTTGAAGGATGCAGGGTTAGTGAGGCCCACCACCTCCCCTTCCAGTCTCCTATTTGGTCTGTACAGAAAGCAGATGGATCTTGGAGGATGACAGATTGTCATGAACTTAACCAGGTGCTGATTCCAATTGCAGCTGTTATTACAGAAGTGGTAACATTGTTTTACTAAATCAACACAAGCACTGGTAACTAGAGTGCTGGTTTGAATTATGTACCTCAGAAAAACATGTTCTTAATCTTAATCCATTCCTGTGAGTGTGAACCCATTGAAAATAGGGACTTTAAAGATGTTATTTTTACTTAAGATATAGCCATCTGAATCATGATAGGTCTTAATCCTGTTACTAGAGGCCTTATACAGAAGGCCACAGAGAGAAACCACAGGAAAAAAGGCTGGAAAGAAAAGGAAACTAGAAGAGAAAGGAGATGATGTCATCATGTGCACTGCTCTTTGAGAGACAAACCACGGACCCAAGAATTGCTGGCAACCATCCCCAGATCCCCACAGTTTTCAATGACAAAATGTTGCCTTGTTGATGCCTTGATTTTAGACTTCTAACCTCAAAAGTGTGAGCCAATAAATTCCCGTTTTTCAAGCCAAACCATTTTATGGTATTTGTTTTAAGAGTTGGAAAACTAACAACCATGGTATGTACCTAAAAATCTGGAAATTTTTTTCTTTTATACCTTTTAGTATGATCACCAGAAATAGTTTATTTTCAACTGGAAATGCTGGAAGGAAGTACATTGTCACTGTCATACCTCAGGTGTATATAACACTCCAGGCTTATTTCCAATCAACTCTAAGTAACTTGATCACCTTTTCTTGCCACAAAACATCACACTGGTCCATTCTTTTGAAGACATTATGTTTATGAGGTCTAGTGAGCAAGAAATAGCAACTACTCTAGACTTCTTGGTCAAACTTTTGCATGTCAGAAGGTGGCAGGAAAAATCAACAAAAACTCAGGAACCTTCCACCTTAGTGAAATCTAGGTGTCCAGAGGTATGGCTCATTTCCAGATATCCCTTCTGAGGTGAAAATTAAGGTGCAGCATCTGGTTCCTCTAACAAATGAAAACGAGGCAAAACACCTATATGGCCTCTTTGGATTTTGGAGGCAACATCTTCCTCATTTGGGTGTGGTATATCAGCCCATTTACCAAGTGACCTGAAACGCTGCTAGCTATGGATGATGACTTGGACAAAAGGAAGCTCCTCACTAGTTTAAGTTGCTCTTAAACAGAGCAAGCTGCTCTGTTATTTGGGCCCAATGATCTGGGAGATGGAATGGTAATGGATGTTTCAGTGGCAAATAGAGAGGCTGTATGGAACCTTTGGCATAACCGTAAGGGAGAATCACAATGCAGACCCTTAGGAATTTGGAGCCAAGCCTTGCTATCCTCTATAGATAAGGATAAGTTCCCTCCTTTTGAGGTTTATTTTCTCCCTTGATAGGTGTTTATTGGCAGTTGTCTGGAAAGGGTACTGGAGTTAGCATATATGACAATACCACACACTTAAGGACAAAGTGGCCATGGTTGCAGATATGGAGGTTATGCATGGGCTCAGCAACATGGACTTCCCTTCACCAAGGCTGATCTGGCTGCAGCCACTGCTGAGTGTTCAATCTGCCAGGAGCAGAGACCCACACTTGGTCCCTGACATGACACCATTTCCCAATGGAAGCAGCCTCTTACCTAATCACAGGTTGTATACATTGAACAGCTTTTATAATGGAAGGGGCTATATTTTTTACCTACACAAATACATCCATCCTCTGGATATGAATCTTTCTTCCTTGCATACAGTGCTTCTGTGCAACTACCATCCCTGGACTTAAAGAATGCCTTATCCACCATCATGGTATCACACCAAGCATTGCTTCTGATCAGAGAACTCACTTCACAGCAAAGAAAATGTGGGAATGGTCACATGGAATTCACTGGTCTTACAATATTCTCCATCATTTTGATGCATATGGATTGATACAACAGTGGAATTGCCTTTAGAAGACTCAATTATTCTAGTAGCTGTGTGGCAATACCTTGCAGTATTGGGGCAATGTTCTCCAGGAGGCTGTATATGCTCTGAATGGACATTCACTCTATTGTGCTGTTTTTCCCATAGCACAATAGAGTGGATGTTGATTTAGAGCATACCAGGAATCAAGGTATGGAAATGGAGCAGGACCACACACTATCACCCCTAGTGTTTCATTAGAAAACTTTCTTTCTGTGTCTTCAGCCTTCTGCTTTGCTGGTCTAGATGTCTTTTTAAAAAGGAAGAGTGCTCCCACCAGGAAACAAATGAAAGTTTTCATCAAACTAGAAAAGAAGATTGTCAATGAACCACTTTGGGCTCTTCATTCCTCTGAATCAATGGAGAAAGAAAGAATAATCTGTACTGGCTTCAAAGAATGATATGATTTCAAATGGAAATAGAACTGCTACTATGTGATGTAGGCAAAGAAGAGTTTGCTTGGAATATAGGAGATCCCTTAGGTTATCTCTCAATACTACCATACCCTGTGATTAAAGCCAATGGAAAACTGAAAAATCCCAACCCAGACAGACTACTAATAGCCCTATCTTTTCACAAATGAAGAATTGGATCACCACATAAGGCAAATAGCCATGATTTAGATGAAGTGCTTGCTGAGGGTACAGTGAATATAGGATGAGTAGAGGAAGAGATTTATGAAAACATAACCAGTTGCAGAAATTAGGAGTGGAATGGTTATTTCTTCCATGCTTTGTTATGAATATGTTTGTATATAAACATAAAGAAAATATCCTTGTTTTTTTTCACCTTCCTTAATCCTAGGTCATATAAAATGAATTGTACTAATTTTATATCATAGTATTTAAGTTATAAGATATCAAGGTTAATAATTAATATGTCCTACATGTTTGCATCCTCTTCTAGAGAAAGTGTTATAACATTTCTGGTTGTTTTCAGGACAATTGAATTATGTTAGGTGAAAATATGTATATGTTATTGAATTTTTTTAGTAATTAAGTATCATTTAAGGATATGTATACAGGTGACAAGTTTATAGGTGTGGATTATGATAGTTAATTTCATGTGCCAACTTGGCTGGGTTGTGTGGCCTATTGTTTTGTCAAGAAAACATTGGACTGATTGTTACTGTGACGGAATATCCTAGATGTGTTTAAATCATCATACAGTTGATTGCATTTGGCTGATTGCATCTACAATCAACAAAGGATATTGCCTTCAGCAAAGACAGGAGTCTTCTCTTCCAAGCATTTGGAGCCTTGAAGGGAAAACTGAGGATTTCATTAGGCAGAAAGAAGAATTTCAATGTATAGTTTTGGTACCCTTCTTCTCTTGAGTATTTCATCCCCCCATTCATTGGAATTTCCTTTGTGCAGGATCTGTGGAAGAATTCAACATCAGCTTCACTGACTTTCAAATTCCTTGTTGTCTTCTCTATGGAATTTGAACTCACCAATCCACATGTTATGAACCAAATCCTATGACAAATCTTTAAATATCTACATATTTACGTATATGTATTTGCAATCTATATCTATCTATCTATCTATCTATCTATCTATCTATCTATCTATCTATTTCATATTCTGCCAGCTTCGTTTCTTTGTAGAACCCTGACAAATACATCTTTGCAACCAACTTAACAAAGTTCAAGAAGCACGCCATGTAGAAAAAGGACTCCCTATGTCTTGAAGTTTCATCGTCGGGGACCACCTAGTTCTTAAACTTCTCTGACACTGTCTTTCATCTCTCTCATTTTTACTCATCCACTGCCACTCTGCCTTCCTTGTTGGATTTCAATGAATCCCATTCCTTAGGGCCTCTGCACTGGAAATACCCTCTGCTTGTCATATATATCTGATATCCTTGTGGCTCCTGCCTTTTATGTTGAGGTTTCTCTTCAAATGATTCCCCATCTGTCAGTCTTGCCTGAACATTGAGCACACTTTGTGAACCTCTCAATTTTACATGTTTTCATTTCATTTTATTAGTTGTCACTATGTGACATGCTATATAAGTGTGATTATATTTGCTTACTTTATTTCTCCATCATAAGGTCTTGGATAAATTTTGTTTTTAGCACATTATTCACAATGTCTTGTCATTGTCTGCAGAATAGCTGGTCTGAATAGTGATTCCACAGTAAATGAATAAATTTCCATAGAAATCATACAATACATATCAGATTAGGGAATATTTTGAAATTAGGAGAGCAATCCCTGATTAGAGATGTCACTATGTGTTTAGATTTAATAAACAAATATAGAAATTATTCCTGACTCCAAAATATTGATTATAGATATGTTAGTAATGACTCTTTTTTTGAAAAGTAGTCATGTTCTTTCTCTTTTTCTGGATAGCCACATCAAACACATGGAACCAGGAAAGGACACAAGAATTTCAGAATTTCTCCTTTAGGGATTTTCAGAGTAATCAGAATTGCTGTCCTTCCTCTTTGGCCTTTTTCTGTCCATGTACTTGACCACCTTCTTTGGAAACCTGCTCATCATCCTGGCCACCATCACTGACTCCCACCTCCACACACCCATGTACTTCTTCTTCTCCAACCTGTCCTTTATAGACATCTGTTTATCCTCTACCACTGTCCCTTAGATGTTGGTGAACATACAGACACAGATAAGAGACATAACCTTGGAAGAATGCACTACTCAGATATACTTTTTCTTACTCTTTGTAGGGTTGGTTGACTTCCTTTTGGCTGTGATGTTCTATGAGTGCTTCATGGCCATCTGTCACCCCCTGCACTACACAGCCATCATGAACTCCAGACTCTGTGTCCTACTGGTACTAGGGTCCTGGATCCTGTGTGCCCTGCATTCATGGTTACATACCTTAATGGTGTTGTCCTTTTGTACACACTTGGAAACCCCTCAATTTTTCTGTGACCTTGATCAGATGGTCTGACTTTCCTGTTCTAACACCTTCATGAATGGCAGAGTGATGTATATTGCAAGTAGGCTGCTGGTTTTTGGCCCTTCACTGGTATCATTTATTCTTATTCCAAGATTTTTTCCTCTGTGCATGTAATCTCATCAGTTCGAGGGAAGTATAAAGCATTTTCCACCTGTGTATTTCACCTCTCAGTTGTCTCCTTATTTTATTGTACACTTATGAGTGTATCTTAGTTCCACTGCATTGCCAAATCCACACTCAAGTGCAACAGCCTCAGTGATGTGCCCTGTTATCACACCCATGCTGACCTCCTTCATCTACAGTCTGAGGAATAAAGAAATGATGGGGGTTCTGAAAAGATTTATACAATTTTCATTTGTTCTGCAGCAGAGGAAGTGCTTGTGATTACATGGCTCAAAGACGCAAAGCCAGAAATTGCAGTTTTCTGATGAATTCATGGAACAGAGCTTTGCCTTAGATTGAGATAGGGCTTTAATTGGATGCAAAACTTTAAATCATACATTTTATTACCATAGAAAAGAATTGTATTTAATAATTATCATCCAGTTATTGAAGTAAGACACCTTGGTGTCCTTATGGAATAGGATTTATACATTGAGGTACAGGATTGGGTTGCATGTTTGCACTATTATATTTGATGATACATATGGCTTTTTACATTTCTGTAAGCAAAATATCTGCCCTTTCTATACATTTTGTCATAAATATCCAAAGGTATGTGAGAAAAAAAATCTATGTGTTTATTAAAACATCCATTGTGTTTTCTCCTTACTCATATGTCACATTAAAATTATGTTTTGCCACATGAATAATTTTGTGATGAGAAAACAGGCAAGCTTGCTAGCCAGAGGAAATGGCAAGAGAGCCATGTGTGTGGAGAGCTTGTGGATGGTGAGTGGAACTTTTCCAGGTTCTAGGAAGTGGCACAGGTGGTCTCACAGGGAAATTAATTAGTCATGCTCAGATTCTAGAGGTCAGGGAACCACAGTACATTAGCCAGGAAGCAACAGGGTAGGGAAATAAAGAGATGCCACCACAGAATAACTGGCTCTTTGGAACCAGTCTGGACATTTTTGAGGGTTTCTTAACCAGTTTTGATCAGTTAAACATGGACAATTCTAAAGATTTAGAATAAGCTGAACCAAGTGTCAAAGAAGAGCCTCAACACAAGGCCAAACAACAATAAAACCTTAGGCAAGAGAGAGAAAGAGAACACCAGATTAAACTCATTAAAATGAACAGCTGAATTAGATATCAACAAAACTTACAAGCCATACCAAGAAACAGGAAGATGTGGCCCAGTCAAAGGAACAAATTTAAAAGCCAGAGGAGAAGCAGGATTTAGGAGAACAAAATAAAGATGTCCACGCAAATTTCCTAAATCAATTCCAAAAGAGAAAGGAAGAGATAAAGGATGTTAAGAAGACACTGGGAGGCATACAGTAAAATTGCAAACATACATAGAAAAATGACAGACCTCTCGGCAATTAAAAGATTAATAGAAGCTATAAATTCAATAGATGCACACAACAGCAGATTTGAACAGGCAGAGGAAAAAATTAATGCATTATGAGATAGAACAGAAATAACCACAAAGATAGTAGAATATTTAGAGAGGAAAATGGGAAAAATTGAGCAAGGTCTCTTGGAATATATGACAGCATGAAGCACACAAACATATGCATTATGGGTGTCTCAGATGGACAAGAGAAGTGAAAAGAGGCAGAAGAAGTGTGGAGGAAATAATGTCTGAAATCCCCAACTCTTATGAGGGATATAGATGTACATGTCCAGGAAGCACAGCATAATCCACACAGAATAAGTAATAATGGATCTATTCTTAGACATATACTAATCAGATTGTCAAATGTCAAAGATAAAAGAGATTCCTGAAAGCAACATGAGAGAAACAATCCTTCACACACAAGGGGTGTTCGGTAAGATTAAGTGCTGATTTCTCATCTGAATCCATGGAGGCAAGAAATCAATGGTATGGCATATTTAAGGTACTGAAAGAGAAAAACCACCAGCCAAGAAATCCATATATAGCAAAATGTCCTTCATACATGAGGGAGAGACTTAAATATTCACAGATAAACAGAAATTGAGAGAATTCATCAACAAATGTCTTGCCCTACAAGAAATACAAAAGGCAATTTTTCAGGCTGAAAGGAAAATACACGAGAGACAAAGGTTTTATGGAGGGTGTGGAAATGAAGATTATTAGTAAGGGTAAGTAAAGGGATACAAAGAGAAACAAAAATAAGAAATGACATATGAAAGCCCAAAGATAAAATGGTTGAAGTAAATACTGCCTTTACAGTAATAACATTGAATGTTAATGGATAAAATCCCCTAATTAAGAGTTCAGGTTGACAAAATAGATAAAAAAATAAGATCCATCTTTGTGCTATCTGCAAGACACTCACCTTAGACCAAAGGACACAAATACATTGCAAGTGTAAGTTTGGAAAATTAATTTCCATTCAATAAATAACCAAAAAATTGTTAGTGATATTAATAGCAGAAAAAATAGATTTTAAGTACAAAATTGTCATAAGAGACAAAGAAGGATACTGTATAATAATAAAAGTGGCAACCAAGAAGAAAGGACAAAGATAAATTTCTATGCACCCAATCAGGTGCTCCAAAATACTTGCAGCAAATACTGGCAAATTGAGGGGGAGAAAAAGGCATCTCTACAGTAATAGTCAGGGACTTCAATACACCACTCTCAACAATAGATAGAACATCTCAACTGATGATCAATAAAGAAACAGAGATCTTGAATAAAATGATAAATGAACTAGAACTAACATTCATAATCATAACATTGCACTCCCAAGCAGCAGGATATACATTCTTCTTGAGTGCTTATGGATCATTCTGCAGGATAGACAACATATTACGTCATAGAACAAGTCTCAAGAAATTTAGAAATATTGAAAGTATACAAAGCATTTTCTCTAACTACAATGGAAAGAAGTTAGTAATCAATAATGGACAGAGAACTGGAATGTTCACAAAAATATGGAAGTTAAATAACACACTCATAAATACTCAAAGGGCCAAAGAAGCAAAGGCAGTGCTGGGACGGAAATGTATGGCACTAAAAATCTACATTAAAATAGAAAAAAGAGCTAAAATTAAAGACCTAACTACATAACTTTAATAACTAGAAAAAGAACACCAAACTAATATCAAAGCAAGGAAAAGGAAATAAATAATAAATATTAGAGAAGAAATAAATTAAATTGAGAACAACAACAACAAAAAAAACCAATACTGAGTATTAACAAAACCAAAAGCTGGTTTTTTGAGAAAATTAATAAAATTGGCATACGCTTAGCTGGGCGAACAAAGAAAAAAAGAGAGAAAACGCAAATACGTATAGTCAGATTGAGAGTGGTGACTTCATCAATGACCCCACCAAACATAAAATGGAGCATAAGATGATTCTATGAACAATTTCATGCCAACAAATTAAGACCTTAGATGAAATGGATGAATTCCAAGAAAAACATGAACAACCTACACTACATAAAAAGAAATAGAACACCTCAACAGACCAATCACAATTAATGATGTTGAAACAGTCTTCAAACAAAGAAAAGTACACAACTAGATGCCTTCACAGGTGACTTCCACAAATCATTCAAAAAAAACAACCAAAAACCTTAATACCAATCTTTCTCAAACTCTTCAAAAAAATGAAGATGAGGGAGCATTTCTTAAGTCATTCTATGATGACAGTATCACCCTAATACCAAAGTTGGATAAATATGGTACAAGAACTGAAGTTATAGACAAATCTCTCTAATGAAATTAGACACAAAAACCCTCGTAAAATATTTGCAAATCTGCGGGAATCCGTCCTGCAAAATCTTGCGGGGATCTGTCCAGCAGAGCCCGCGGTGGCACTAAGAATTACTCTTAACACTGAAGCTGAAAGAGGCGAGGGGGAAAACAGCTAAAGGAACTATTCTCCTTTCCTCATTCCCATCACGGTTTTTATTCTCTTTTTCACAAAGCACAAGGTCAGTGTGCACGTGCAGGGGCTCAGAAATTTCCGGGCTGCGCAAGAGAAATGGAGTGGCAGAAAGCCCTAAGTAACAGAGCAAAGCAAGAATGATCCTACTGTTTCCAGCAGGAACTGATAGCAGTTTTCCACCCGTGCAGCAGTTTTCTGCTTGCACAGTAAAGCAAGCCCTAAACTGTTTCAAAGATATTTTAACCAAAGCATTCCCAAACAATTCAAATCCAACAACAAATTAAATGAATTGTACACCATGAGGAAATGAGTTTTATCCCAGGTATGCAAGAATGGTTCAACCCAAGAAAATCAATTAATGTAATACACCACATTAACCAATTGAAGAAGAAAAATCATATAATCATCTCTATTGATGCAGAAAAGGCATTCTACAAAATCCATCATCGTTTCTTGATAAAAGGCATATATGAAAATCCCAAAGCTAACATCATACTCAGTGATGAAAGACTGATAGCTTTCCGACTAAGATCCAGAACAAGAAAAAATGCCCATTCTCACCACTCTTGTTCAACTTTGTCTTAGAAGTTTTTGCTAGAGGACAGAGCCAAGAAAAAGAAATAAAATGCATCAAAATTGAAAAGGAAGAAGTAAAAGTTTTACTGTTTGCAAAGGACATGATCCAATATACAAAAAGTCCTAAAAACACTACAACAAACTCCTAAAACTATTAAACAAGTTCTGCAAACTGGTGGGATACAAGATTAGATTCAAAAACAATAGCTTTTCTATACACTACTGACAGCAATCTGAATAGGAAATCAAGAAAAAATTCTATTTACAAGAGGAACTAAAATAATCACATATCTAGGCATAAATTTAACTAAATATATAAAGAATATGTACAACATTGCAAAAAGAAATCAAAGAAGAGCTAAATAAATGGAAGGATATTCTGTGTTCATGTATTAGAAGAGTAAATATCATTAAGATGTCAGTTCTACCCAAGTTGAACTCTTTCACCAAAAATTGGCATATGGTATGGTAAACAGAATAATGTGCTTCCAATGATGCCCATGTAATAATTCCTGGAACTTCTGAATATGTTATCTAACATGGCAAAAAAGAACTAAATTAGCAGATTGCACTAACATAATTAGCTGAACATTAGATAGGGAGATTATCCTGGATTATTACACTGGCACAAAATGTAAAAGAGAAAGTAGAAAAGCAAGTGTCAGAGGGATGCCACATTAGAAGACTCGACTGTCGTGGTTTTAAAGATGAAAGTGGGTCATGTACCAAGAAACATGGGCAGTCTCTAAGAAGCTGGAAAAAGCAATAAATACTACACCCTTCCTTGGAGCATCCAGAAAAGTGCACAGGCCTACAGAGCACCATGATTTTTTTGTAAGATGAAGATCATTTTGGAATTTGGATTTCCAGGACTGAGAAGTAACAACTTTGTGTTGTGTTAGCAGGTAGGTGTACGGAAATTCATTACGTCAAATATTAAAACTAATGCCCATGGTATCCCCTGGGTTTCTGGTGTGGTTGTGAGATGGATGATTAAGCTAAGGAGACAGCCACTGTCCCCAAAATCACTGTTCAGCTATTTAAAAAAACCCAGGCGTAAGCAACTTAATCAAATTTCAACAAAGAATAGTTTTGGTTGATAGTTTTTAAAAAGAGGAATAAAGAGGAAATATTTTCCTACTCATTATGAAAATGTGTAATAAAACCTTGATGATCAAAACATTGAAAAATTGGCTTACGTCTACACAGATATATCAATGCAGGAGAATAATAAAAGAATAAATCCTGCAAAATAAAAGTGATTACAAAAGTGGCTTCAAAATAAATGAGAATAGGACAGATTTCAAAATAAATGGTGCTTGCATAATTGGTCATTTGTTGGAAGGAAATAAAATTAAATTCATATCTTAATATCAATTACCATATAAGTTAAAATTGTAAGATAGATAAAAATAGCATAAAACTTCTATAGGAAAGTATAGATGAACTCTCTGAGCATAAAGTGAGATGAAAGAAATAGAAAAGGTTAAAATTGAGCACATAAATGATGGACTTAAGCCCATGAAGACTTGAATGTAAAAATATTATAAAGAAAATATCATACAAATGAAAACGTAAGGAAAATATTTAGAACATATTTGTTATTACAAAATGTAACAATGCAGATTTAAAAATGTTGTTGCAAATAAGAATAAAACATGCCAAGAAGTTAAATAATCAAAGGATGTGAATCATTGAGTCAGATAGCAAAAACACAAATAACTTATAAATGTGAAAATATGCTCAATGTCACTAACAGTCAATGGAAGTGAAATGAAAATATCCAGGACAACTAATTCCCTAATTGACATTTTGACAAATAAATTATGAATGCCAAGATGTGTTGAGGATATATTAAAATATTAAAATTGTGAATTGCCAATGGAATGTGACTTGTCCAGTAAAGATCTTGACACTTTTGTTTGGTTTGTTTGGGGCCTGCATCCACCAGAGCCACAACATTCCTTGTTTGGGGAGCATCTCTCCAGAAGTATGACTTTAATTCATCAACTTTCCTGAATCCTTTGAGGTTTAACTATGATCACTTTCAGGTTCCACTGGAGTGAATACAATGTGGTGCCCAAGGGAGTTTCCTCACTTTAGACGGGTTCAGTTTGAACCCTGTTTCTTCCCCTTCACTACCTCTGTGACTTTGAGCTAGTTGCCTAATTTCTATAAGTCCTTCCTTCCTCATCTGTAACAAAGGAAAAATGATTCTAGACACACAAAAGAGTCACAAAAATTTAATGACACAATGGCACAATATGTGTAAAAATCTTAAACAGCATTAACAATAGGAGGTGTTTTAATTTTTAGTCAATGATTTTGAAGTTATTTTCCAGGTGAAAGGCTTTCACTAATTCAATATAATTGTATTTTTCAGGTCCAGGCTCCACTGTACATTCAACCATCTACTGATCTATTTGTCCATCCATTCAACAAATATTATCTCAGGATGAACTTCATACAAAGATCTGTAATAGACAAAGCAGTAGCAAAGACCAATGAAATATACTCTTGAAGTAAGGAAATACATATTGGGATGAGTAGGAAAATCCGGTAAAGTAGGTGTGCCTCAAGGAAAGTGAACCAGATGAGGAGGGGAACTTTGAGTTGATTTCATTCTTCTAACCTCAGAATGCATCTTTGTAAATGAGTTCCCAGGGCAACATTTCCAAAATGGGCACATATCACATCAATTCATAGGATAAATAAGAAATGCATATAATGACATTTATTTGTATATATTTGAATGTGGTTAAAAGGGGAAATTTTAGGTTGTATATATGGTATTAGAATTTAAAAAATCCATAAGACTTTACAACAGAATCATGGAACCCTAATGCACGCCATGGACAAAGTTAATAGTGCTATTATAATTCAGTAATTTTAGCAAATCTTTCACACTAATGCAATGTGTTAATAATTTGGTGGGTTTATGGGAAATCTTATTTAATGCATGATTTTTTTTTGTAAATCCACAACTTCTCTAATAAAAATAGAGTGAAAATACAACCTACATAATGGAAGAAACTATTTGGAAAGCATATAACTTAGCAGTTTAATATGTGAATATATGAATAACTCTTAAACTAAACAACAGAACATAAAACCAATTTAAAAATGGGCAAAAGCAGGCATTGAAGGATGAACAGTATATGACCTCACTGATTTGAACTGAGGAAAGAGAGCATTCTCTAAGAACCATTGTCTGAAAGATAGGTTAACAAGGGAGAGAAAGAGAAGAGTAGGCAGTGAGCCATCACCCATATGGACATAATCTATGGTAAAGGGATATAGTATAGTTGCATATTGAAGGATAGGACAGATGGG
>JAQZBX010044604.1:0-21368 GCA_029593785.1 Cabassous unicinctus
AGATAGACTTAGTCCACACTCTTGTAGAGTTTACAGTTGAATGTTCAGTTTCCTCATCTGTGAAAGACAAAAATGAGAACATAGTAATCTTTCTCATCCTGTTGAAAACTCATGCCTCTTTTTATAAACACTAAACATTACACCTCTTTAATATTTTTTGAAATTTCCAAGTAAGTGAATTACCATGCCTAAAAATACATGAAAGCAATTATAATATTGAGTAATCTTTGTTTGAATCGCAGAGGCCAGGCGCTCATCTCTACCCCTGGGCATTCTTTTGGTTAAGAATCACTGGCATGGTATTCTAGCTCTAACAACAAAGGATATACAGTTAATTATTTAAATTGCTTTGAAATGCTGGGGTTAGTTTGTGTCTTTAATTTATGTTCATCTTTCATCAAGTTTTGGCTCTTGGGTTTGTTTGACAAATAATACTTTACTTATTCCTTTTACTGAAAGCCCACTTACTCTGCCAGGGTATTGTTGTTGTGAGTCATGTGCTCTCTGACCATCTGACATCTCCCCATCCTGTTTATGGAGGGAACTCAGAGGGACACAGCAGGCCCATGGACTCCTCCTCCCTTCGTGGCCTCGTCAGTAAGATGAGTGTTTGGCTCTAGGAAGTGCCTGGGCTGGTTTTATTCTGAAATTTACACAGGAAAAGATGCTTCACAGATCCCTTAGAATACCAGGCGGCTTATAAATGCTTCCTGAGGACTGGGGTCTGGAAGGGTTGGCTTCTCCAACACACTGCCTTGTGGTTGGCTACGTATTACCCTCTGTTCTCTAGTTGCTGCATGGATTCACTGGTCAACTCTCAGGAACAGTGTCACCAGGCGTAGTAAGTGAGCACAGCATACTTGCTGGCCGTATTGAAGGAGTAGAGAACAGGACAATTATTATTACACCGTTCATTTACTTAGGTTGTGTGAGAAAATCAGTTCAACTCAATGAACGTCGATGTAGACACTATGCTCAATGACAGGCCTATGCGGTGAGTAAGACCGGTATCTGGTGAGGCGCAGGCAAATTCCTAGCAACCAGCTCAGTAGGGAAGGGGTATCCCTGATTTGTAGCAAATGCCCATTTCCATGGTGTAAATACTCCCATGGTGGTTGATTTCAAGCTACCAACATGGTGTCAACTGGCTCGCAGAATTCCTGACATCAGTGACCTGCTCTCAAGAGCCTGTGTACGTAATAATGGCTCCTGCACAATCTCACACCAGGGTCTGCCCTCAAAAGGTTGTCAGTATAGATTAGTACACACGTAAATTGCAATGCATTTTGATAAGGGCAGAAATGGAAGTATGTACAAGGTAGAAAGGTATCACAGGAGGGAGTGGGGGGCAGGCACATGCATGTGGGAACCAGCAGAGATAGGAAAATGTGTAAGGGAGGCCACGGGCAGGTGGAGACAAGGACCTTCAGACCAAGGGGAAAATGGCTTGGCCTGGCTTCAAGGTCCCTCACAGTCTGGTCCCACCTTACCTGGCTAAACTTTTCTCCTCCATTTACATTCCACTCTAGCCAGGCCAGTGTAGCCTTTTCCCAGTCTTGGGAACACATCCCTGCCTTAGCTCATACCATCCTTTCCCTTCCTCTCCACCTCCCTTCTTTACTCAGTCCTTTGTGAGCTCTTCCTGCAACAGTTCCAAGTCACATTTATTTCTTCCTTCCCAGAATTCTTCAGGCAGGGCTCATCCTCACCCCTCTTCTTGGTGCCCCCATGTCTACTGCCTCCTATTGTCAGTCAGCTGTTAGAGGGGTCACCAAGCTCTTCCTAGCTGGACGAGAGGCTCCTTAAGAGTAGACACTGTGTTTTCTGCTTCTTCTTTTAATGTCCCCAAAATTCACAATAAATAACAGCTTAATTAAAAATAGATATATGATACCAATGATCCCCTTAGCTGGCCAGAGTGACTTTTTGCTTACTTTAGTAAGACTAATACAACCTAATTTACCACAAAGGTGACATTGCAGATTAGTGCCGAAAGTGGTTTAATTCTTCCACTTTTTCTCCAACCCCACTGTCATTGCCTACTTGGGCAACAGTCCTTATGCCTGCTTTCCCATATCCCATTTTTTATTTCTCTCTCTGATTCAAAGTTGCTCATCTCTAATGCCACCAGTGGCTCCCCTTTGTGTGGGGGACCCCCGAATTCCTCCCTGAGCCCATTTCTTGCTCACACTCCAGCCACACCAGAACTAGTCTATTTCCCTGGATTCCTGCTGAGCAGGCTGGTCTCTGGGCCTTTCTCCCGAGGTCTTTCTACTTGGAATACTCTCTACCACCACTCACTCCTTTCAGGTTTTGCACATCCTTTGGGGCTCAGCTTGGATGGCGCTTCCTCTAGGAAACGTTTCCTGCCCTCTGGACCTTGGCTGGGCGCCTCGCAGCAGCCTGTGCTCTCCCGTCAGTACCCTCCTCACTCGTTCTGTAGCTGCCCTGTATTTTTCTGAGCACCGCCCCACCCTCTACCACCGGGAAGTAATTGTGTCTGTTTATATCCTCAGCTCTTTACACAGTTCCTGATTGACTAATTACTCAATAAATATTCAGTGAATGAATGGATGTTGGGCTAGATCCCTAGGATATGACAAGAGTCTAAAAGAATTTTTACTAGTAACTGATAGAAAGATTTTACAGTCAAAACAATATTCATTAACTCTCAAAGCCAGACCAGCTTTGTGTTTAAGATTTTATTTCTGGTAACTTTGTGTTTTATAAGTTATTGAACATATACAGATTAGCTTTCAAATTTTAATCTTGCCTTCCTTCACAAAATTACATCTAAAATTCAGCACAGAGAACTTTGGATTTGTTTTTGAAAAAAAGTTTCAAATGTAGAGATCCAAATGTCTTGCTCTGGCTGCAGAGCAATATCATTATTGTGATTGATTTTGAGAGCTGAGACTTGGTTTCTAGAAAAAATTCTGAATTACATTTTATTAGTTTTGTCAAGTTTTTAGACATTCTTTCCAATTTATCATAGTCTTCTTCATACAGGAGAAGTAAAAGCTTTTAATGTCATGGGAGAGTGGGAGAGACAAGAGAGAGAAATCAGCTCTTTTTCTGTAGACGGTTTGTACCAATATGAGAAGTGTTACTACTGATCACTGCTAAAGGTGAGCAGTAGATGAGTGCTGAGCAGGGACATGTAAGATGGGGATACTGGGCAGTGTGTCAAAGTCTCTCAAATTGACTTTTTTAAAAAATAAAAAATTTTAAAAAGTGTATCATTCATTCATGTTGAATTGACTTTTAAACATTGCTTAACAGGATTATTTGAAGAATTGTAAATATGTGAACATCAGACACTCGTATTATAGTTACCGTTTAGTGAGCACTTGCTATATGTCAGACTCTGCAGTAAATGCTTTAAATAGACTATCTCATTTTATTCTAACAACAAACATATGGGGTACATACCATTATCCCGATTTTGCAGATGAGGAAATAAAGGCTCAGAGAGGTCAAGCAATTTGCCCTAGGTCACACAGTGGGCCGGTGGTAGTGTCGAGCTGTGAACTTATTCCGTCTGACTCGAAATGTGCAAGGCTCCTAATCACTAACACCTACTGCCACCCATATTGAAAAATAAATAACTCTTCTAGAGCTGAATGCAACTTACTTTAGGTTATCTATTACTATGGATTATCCGCTCTCTGGACACAGATGACTGAAATACTCTTTATGCTTCAGTATTGTAAAAGGGTAGGAGAGAAGCGATAGCAAATTCTGTGATCAGCCAGTAGGACATCTGACTTAGAGTTGACACTGAAATGATGTCACTCACTAAAATGATATATTTAATTGGTGAAATATACCTTTCACCAAGCCAGGCTTCATAGAAGAAGCTCTCTAAATCATGGGTGGGGTGGGTGGATATATTTGAAAAACAGGCTCTCTCCTCCCCGGGTGAATTGTGGCCCTGACGAGGGAGAGAAAGGGAACAGCTGGTCACCTTTCCCTGATGGGCCGGTGGCCCCCTCTCTCTGGCCCCTGGGCTCTGTGCTCTGGCTGAGGGTGTGTTTGTTTGACTGTGACTCTTTTCCTTCGGGTCCCCTCTCGGGGTGTCATATTACATGAGCCTCAGGCAAGCCTGCCACAGAGCTCCGGGCTCCTGCCGGTTTCTGCCTGAGCTTCTGGCTTCAGTCACTGCCTCGTTGGCCAAAACAGGGTGAGGGTTTGAAAAATGACACTGATTGGATGCACATGTGATGGAGGAGATAGCTCGAGGAGCACCTCACCCACCCCCAGCCCACAAGGAAACTGACGGCGACGCCCTCCTGGGTGGGGCCCAAACCACTGCCTTATTAAGAGAGGCCTCCCCCACCCCTCCCCACCCACTTCCGTGCTGCCTGCTCTCCTCCTGCTGACATCTGCAGGCCCTGTGCCTCACAGCCTTCTTCCCTGCCCGTGCTCTCTATCCGGCCACTGGTTTCCTTTGCAGCCAGAAGCCTCCTCTTCTCTGACTGCTAATCCTCCGAGATTCTGCAAACCACTTCCCAATTTCTAGGCACCGGGGTCCCTGAACACAGCCGCCCAGAACCTCCAATTCCCTATTGAGCTCTCCCTGTAAGAGGCCCAGGCAGAGTCCTCTCTCTGCACCTCCACCCCTTCCTGTGTTGAATCCCCACCGCCTCCCTACCAGGCAGGTGCAGCACAGCATCCTGAACTGGCCATGTTCTTAGGGGAGAGGGTGCAGTGGACAAGCAATAGGACATTTATAAGCAACTCTTTCTTGCTTAATTTGTTTGTTGAACTTCATAGAATTCATGGAGCAGGTTATTGGTTAGATTGTTTCTCAGAAGAGATGGAGTTAAAGACAGTTTCTAAAGAGAACCTCGGCTGCCCCCCTAGAAGGGGGCAGAGAAACAGCTCAGCTGTTGGCACCAAGGTGGTCTCCTGGGTAGGTCTTAAAATCCAGGTCATAAGAACCCCCTGGCAAGGAAAAATGGAAACTGCAGACCCTCACGCAGTCATTTGCTGAAAACGGAAGAATCTCAACAAGTATATAACAGGTGTAGGATTAGACATACTTGGAAGAAATATATTCCAGAAAGAAATTGAACCTGACAACTTTGCAAGCTAACCTGGACTGCTGCTCATTAGAGCAAAGAAGTTGGGGCTTTCTGTTTGTTTTGGGGATGTCTGTTTTTGCTGCCAAGGCATTGTGATGTCATGATTATTCAGTATTTGTGCGCCCGGCCGTGTACTAGGGATATATTTACTATGAATTGAGACTAGCTCCAGTTGTAATAATAATAGCTGACACAGATGCCAAGCACCATTCTAAGTATGAACTCATTTGCTTCTCAGGATGGCCCTCTAAAGTGTTACTGCTATTAGCACCTCATTTTTAGCTGAGGAAACTGAGGCTTGAGTGTTAAGTAACTGTCTAAATTCACACAGCTAGTAAAGGTCAGAGCTGAGATTTAAAACGAGGCAGTCTGTGCTATACTGCTTGTCAGGGCTGCTGAGGGAGTGATTGTTGAACTAGATAGGCTAGGGTTATCCATTTCTAACCCTGAGAGTCTAGGGTTACTACTAATAAAGACAGCAAACACAATTAAATAAACCATCCAGGAGACCCAGAATAGAATCTGTTAATTTGTTAGTCACGGATGTTGGCAGTTTATTTCCCTGTCAATCTGCATTAGAACTATCTTCTTAGAATACTTTGCTAAATAGAATTGAATATGGGGCAGCTGACTGAGGGGAAATTGAGAAGTTGGAAGTGGAGAAAGGAGAAAGATCAGACTAATGGCAAATGCCTATGGGATACTGCATCCAAGGAGGACAGAATCTGTCCAGGCAGATGCTCTCCTGTCCAGAGCGAGTTAGCCCATTGCTTTGTGCACACTTGACGCTGTTCAAAGCATCGGGGAGAGGCCTGGTTTGTGAGATAGGCTACTCAGGTCAGAAGGTGCTGGCTCAGTCAGGGTGCCTAATTCTACTACTCCTCTAGGCCTGCTGGGTACAGAAAACATTGTTAACTTCCCTTTTCTGCTTTATTTTCACTTCTGGATGTGCTGTGGTGATGTGTGTGTGTGTGTTTTCAGGGAAGAGGGAGGAAAGTACCCCCTCAAGCGTGCAATGGGGAAGTGGGAAGACATTTATAAGTAACTCTTTCTCTGTTAATTTATTTGTTGAACTTCATAGAATTCATGGAGCAGGAATATTGTTTAGGGTGTGTGTTTCTTAGAGATCTAGTCCTGTCCTCTGCCTGCTTTTCTCGGATTCCTGTGGACGGGCAGATTCATACATCTTCAAGATGCAGAAGTTTGTAGTTAGGAATTTTCCTGCCTGCAAAAGCTGAACAGTGGGAGGCTGGTAGGTCCCCTGCAACTCACAATTCTCCTTTAAAACTTCTAGAGAGTCTGAGAAACTGTTTAGAGGGTTCCCCTAAAACAAATTATTCCCATTGCTGGTTTAGAGGTCTTCTGTCGCAATTCATATTCTCTCAAGAAAGTGCTTTATTCCTAATGGCTTATCCTGAGGGTTTTCAGAGGAAAAGGAGGGGAGATCAACAGGATTTTCCAAGCATGGAATTACTCTGTTTGACTCATAGAATGAGGAACTCATTAATCTGTAATCCTGTGCATGTTCTCTGCATTGTGAGGCTATTCTCTGGGAGTGCCACAGATCCTTATTTAACCAGGTCTATCTGCAACAGGAGGCTCGGGTGGGACAGGAGACCCACGGGAAGGCTAGCATAGACTGCTAACTTATGTCAGTGCTTGATGGTATCTGTGGATGTAGGGAGAGGGCAAAGGTGGTTTTGAGGACTGAGAAAACGCATTTGGATTTCTCTATGCCGACTCAAAAACTGTTTGTTGAATTGAACTGAAATTTATCTCATTAGCGTTATAATTCTAAGCACTGGCCTTGCTAGGCCATCATAAGTTAATGATTGCCTTTATAGAATCTATGTTGGTTCCACTTGCATTTACTTATATCTCAACTTTCCAATTCTGCATTATCTCTGGATGTTTTTCACGCTTCTCAATATCACTAGTTTAAGAAACACTCAGATTCCTGTGAAAAACTGAGTGCAGTAGTGGTTCTAACTTGGGATTGCTTACTTTTGCGGATGTTTGGTTTGGAGAGTATGGAATGTTGTTGGAGAATATTTGAGGCTGAATGTGATCATGTGATCTGGTTCCTATACACTGTCTAGCTGGTGGCTGGATACTCTTGTACCATTCCCTGTTTCTTATTTGAACTATTCAAAGCCTGGAGACATGAAAGTAAAATGTAGATTATATTCAGCATTCAATTCTACTAGGTTCATTTTTATTTTTTTATTTTTTAAAGATTTATTTTATTTTTTTATTTATCCCTCCTCCCCCAGATGGTTCTCTTGTCTGTTTGCTCATTGTTTGCTTAACTTCTCCAGGAGGCACCGGGAACCAAACCTGGGACCTCCCACACGGGAGGTGAGTGCTCAATTGCCTGAGCCACATCCGCTCCCAGTTCATTTTTATTTGCTTTCTATCTAGTCACTGATATTTCCACAAATGCCATACCAGTTTTAGATTCAGAACACTACAGATATAAGAGTAAGAGCCAAAATTCTATGGTAAAATTCTTAGATGTCAATGCCAAGATTTTTGGATTTGCAAATAAATAGGTTAGATAACACTCAGAAAGTACTCATCTTCCTAATTAGCCTCTATTCCTTTCTTGTCCTTGGTATTTGGCTCCATTAGTAAGAAAAATGTTATCCCATGTTATTTCATACATGATCTGACTATATCATGAGCATCCACAATGTCATTTCCAAACAAATGTCACTACTGAAGAGATAGCTTCTTTAAGTTGCCATACACACAGAGGTGGGCCTCCAGCACTATTGAATGGTCATGAGTTTGCCTTGAACCTATCTCTGACCATGTTTCTTTACCTGTTTCTAGTATTCCAGGATTTTGATCTAATGATTTGATTTCCCATTTTCAGCCTTACTCCCACCCCCTACTTGATGTTCAGCACCAATATCCTGGTTTCCACCAGCAACACTATCCTCTGCCATGATGAGTAAGTGTGCTCCTTCTCATCAGCCCTGGATCCTATACACACCCTTTGGGTTATCATCAGACCTCATGACCACAACCTAGACATTAACTTCCTTATGCCACATCCCTTTCCAGAAAGACATGTCAAGGACATCACACAACTCATTTGCATGCCCTATTGAAGATTCACACCCAAGGGAATATTTGTTTCTGGGATAGCCTGAGTCTTTGGAATGAAGAATAGTATGGATAGTGTTGAGCTTTCAGAATTGCTGTCACATTTTGATTTCAGGCTCGGGATCCTGGTGTTCATGACAACTTCTACGCAAGAGGTAATGTCTGCATAGAAAGACAAACATGTTCAGGTTGGGGCATTCGTTTTCTAAACATGTTAGAATGTACATTTAAACCAAGACTTAAGAAGCAGCATGATCCCAGGACTTTAATATTGGGATTTAGAGCCATGGCAATCCCTAATATTGTTGAGAGATAATCTTGAGAAGATGCAGCCTTGAGATGTTACTCAGAGTCATTTACCAACATTCATTAATCACTTAAAAGGCATTATGGGGAGCAAGACAGAATCCCGTTCTCAAACTGCTTATAGCTATTGGGTAGAGAGGGAAAGGAAGATATATGCTGCATAATTAAAACAATGTTTTCATCCTCTTATTCTAGCTTCTATTTATCTTGTAGTGAAGGGAAATAGAAACACTGAGAAGTCTTGGTTTATATTTCAATGGTATTCAAGGCACGGATAAATAATTTGGAATTTGGGGAGATCAGAAGGTGGGAGGAGAAACTGAAAAATAGAGGTAATTTACCCATGTAGGTCTGTACATGAATAAGTAGGATCATCTGACTGATCTCAGTAGATTGAATTACTCTTTACAACTATTAAATGACCTTAAATAAGTTGACCATATTTTCTTGGGGTATATTCAATATTGCCCTCCAGATCCCACTTTTGATTGAAGCTCAAAGTTGCTTTAAATAATTTAGTTGTAGTAGAGCATAGTCCTGCTATACCGGTATTGCTACAGAATCTGTGTCAGATGGCATGTAAAGAAAATGGAGGGTTAATCTCCTCTAGACAATGACCAGCTTTGGTATCTGCATGTGTATGTGGTATGAGTATGAGAAATGTCCATATGACTATAAACCATATGACTCTTGGGCCATAAGCTCTCATTGTGTATGGCTTCAAATCTATATCAGTGTTTATAAGGTAGTTCTTTCATCTCATGGGTACCTGGCTGGTGTCAGATGACTCTGTTTTTGCACTCTGATTAACAGATATATAGATGATTAAAATTAGAAGGGTTTTTAGAGGTTATCTAGTCAAGTGTCTTTCATAGAAAAGTACTTCTCTCTACAGCCTCTACTTGAACACTTCCAGTAATAGGGAGCTCATACCCTCACAAAGAAGTACACTCCATTTTTGGTTGGGTGTAATTTTAAAATGTTCTCCCTTACTTTTAGTTGTCCTGAAACTTCCTTAGTTATGACTTTGGAGCTCTGTTGTATGATGTGAATCCCTCAATTTCAAGACAATGCGTCACTTATTTGAAGACCATTATCGGGTCCCAAAGGAGTCTTCTTTTTCCAGGTGAAACCTTGCAAGATCCTTTAATCCATCCTCTTGTTTTCTTGATAGGGAGTCACCCATCATCACTTCTCCCATCTTCTCAGTGAGGCTATAACAAGCTCTGTGAACTCAAGGATACTGGAGGTACTGATTCCTTGTCATTCAGTCTCATTCTTTTTATTAGCTCCAGTTGTACAGTTTTTGGTTCTTCTCGTTCCCTTTGTTTTATTTGTCCTCCCTGCATCCTCATCACCCAGGCATTATTGTGCATAAAGTACTGAATCATGTTCCATATCTTTGTTTTTTGCAGTTGCCACTCTGCCTGCCTTATTTTTTCCATCCTCCTAAGAAAACTTTTAACTTCTCCTATCAGCTCTTCTGAGCTCCCTATTACTGGAAGTGTTCAAGTAGAGGCTGTAGAGAGAAGTACTTTTCTATGAAAGACACTTGACTATCTTCTCCTATCAAAGAGATGCTCTTTAGGCCCCTTTTCTTTCTCCACCAGTTCTGCAGTTTATACTTTAAGTATGTGGAAGCAGTGAGTTCAGAAAGACCAAGAACAAAGAAAAGTCTTACATTGTTCTCTCTTGTTTTGCGTGGATATTGTCCACCCAGCTAGATATACATGTGTAGCTCTGAGTATGTCATTCAATGAATATCTGTCACTACTAAAGTCTCAGAGTATATAGTTTGTTGATGTGGCTTTAGGAGTAGTTGCTTCTATGTACAGTTTAAGTTTTACTTCCTAACTATTTCAACCCCGTGGATCTCATTCTCCTCCCAATAGCTATAGTACTTTTTTTCTTTACCATAGAATTTAATAAAATAAACTGTTATTGCTTGTCCAGAAAGAGCTGAGTGTGAGAGAGGGTATGTCCTTGGCAGTCATCTCTTCATTTTACAGATTAAAGAAAAGAGTCTCAGGGAGAATATTTGGTTTGTCCAAGGTCAAATCATTACTGGAGGAGCTTATCAGAGAGTGTTTCCACTAAACCACTCAGCTAGATAACTCCCTTGACCTTAAAAGAGAAAAGGAGTTGGGGGGTGAATGTGGCTCAAATGGGTGGGCGTCCATCTCCCATATGGAGGGACCTGGGTGCGATCCCCAGGACCTCCCGGTAAAATAAAAATATAGAAGGCGTGCTGTCATGCCCCGTGAGTGGGTGAGCTCCCAGCCCCGCACGCGGGTGTGCCAAGCCCCGCCAAGCCATGCAGCCAGATGATGACATAACAGGAGAGTGACACAAGGGACAACCAAGACGAGATGCACCAAAAAACCAGGAACTAAGGTGGCGCAGATGGCAGAATGCCTCTCTCCCACATCGGAGGTTCCCAGGATCGAATCCTGGTGAAGACAGGAAGAGAAGGATGAGAATAGAGGTCAGGAAACAGACAGAGAATTGCCCAGCGAATGGACACAAAAACAGCAAAAATGGTGGGAGGGATGGGGGTTAAAATGGATAAAAGTAAATAAATAAATCTTTTAAAAAAAAGAGAGAAAAGGAGTTAAACTGTAACATTTCTGGTCTTCTATAGTATGTGTGTATGTGCACGTCTTTTCTTTACCAGTTAGCACATTGTCTGGGATGTTATAAGTCCTCAATAAATGCTTGTTAATGAATACTTAAAATCTGTTTTCCTTTGAAAGTTGGAAAGTTGATTAACGGGAAAAGAATGGATTGATGAATGAGGCATACAGTATAACCAGGGAAGTCGTAGCTTGTGAGAGGAAGTCTGTGAAGTTTATTCAGAAATATGTAAAGCACTGTAGTAGGTGTCTTGGTGCCTGCAAAGGATGTATAACCCAGACCCTGATCTCAGTGAGTTTATAACGAGATAGAGTGGGAACTAAATAAATGAGATAAAAATAGAGATGACTCAATCATATGGAAAAATAACTTCCAGGCCAAAGGAGAATGTAATCAACATCAATGAAGGATTCAGAGAAGGAAGGATAATGGAGAGCTTGCTGTATTATGTTGTTCACATCAGAAGAGTGGTGAGTGTGAAGGAGAGAGGGAGGCGAGGTGAAAAATGAGAAATGGGTGCGCCCCAGCGCTGTATTGTCCATTTAGTACCAGCCATGCGTGACAGGTCACAAATCACCACCAGCTTAAGTTCCTGAAACAGAAGAAACTAAGAAGGTAAAAAAGGAAGCAAAAGTTTACTGAGTACCTACTATATATTAATTCAACAACTATTTCCTGAGTCCATGCTCTGTGGCAGGCACTGTGCCACGTGTTGAGGAGTCGGCGGTGATCTACACAGAAGGCCTCTGTCTTCATGGGGTGTAAATTCAAGTGCAGGCCAGGCTGTGTGCTAGGAGTTTCACAAAACTGGCCTCATGCAGGGAGGTGCTGACCATGTCACATATCTCCTCTTGTGCAGATATTCTAGGCTCCGACTTTCATATTTAATGGGTTCTGCCTGTAACTTCTCCACATCCATCTGACCCCAGACTTTCCTGGGTCTCTCTGAGTTTCCCAAGCCTAGTCCCACCCACAACCATGCAGGGAAGCCCGTGGAAATGGGCTGCATCCTGTTGCTCCACAAGCATTCCCGCAGTTAATGCTGAGTGGGATCCTGGCAAAAGGAGCACAATCCTTCACTTGCTTTAAGACCTCCCACCTCCCTTTTAAAATGTCTGATTCACATGCTTATTGAGAAGTCTCATCCTGCTAAGAACCTGAAACTTTGGGACACGTTGCCCAGATACCTTTCTTCTTGTGGTCAAACACATATTACTGGCCAATCTCCTATCAATTACTTTTTCCGATGGGGGACCAGATATGAAGAGGTTCAGGGCATGGGACAGACATGGGGTAGAGAGAGCATCTCCTTGTGCTTGACCCCTACCCGCCCTGACATGATGCCTGCTGTATTCCCTAATCACCAGGGAATGCCTTGGAACAGTAGGGTCAATCAACCTGAGTGGTAAGTGGAGTGGAGCATGGTTTGCAGGGTCAGTTGATGTGGATGCATTCGCTTTCTTCATTGTCTGTGTGCAGGATTGCATAATGAACATGTCCGTCCTGATTTGACAATACTGAGCACGTCTCTGACCACCAACATCAAATATAAATTTTCTGTAGAATTATAGAGCACTTTACAGAATCTGAGTTCACTAGGGGCTCTCTAGTTCTTCCTTCAAAGAGTTTGCTTTATAGGGTCTGCCCAGATTCCCCTGAAGATTTGTCTTTGGTTTGGGGGGAAGCATTAAGGGAGAAATTCTCTAGTCTAATCCTCTCCACATCATTCACCTACTCCTTCCGTCTTGATTAGTGCCTGTTGTTCTGCTTTGCGGATGCCTCCCAGGACCCAGAGGGAGACTGTAGCCTCCTTTCTGTGGAGACCTTTGGCTGGACTTCCTTGGCTATCCCAGAGGTGGAAGGCTGCGGTTCCTGCAACCTCAGGCTTGGCACCAGCTCCTCTAAGATGGATCCAGGACCCAGATCCCCAATCTCACCACAGCCAGGGCCTCTCTGTCCCAGAGTGACCTCTGGGCTCTCCTTCTGACTGACTCTTAATAGCCCTGCCATTGGTGATTTCCATTCTAGATAGAAGCCAATGGATTCCTGAAAGGGACTGTGTGGGCTTCTCTTGCAAGCCCTGCTCTGGCCTCGTTCTGGTGGTATTCTCCTCTGTGGTCTGGATGGAGAATGATGAACCCAGGCTGCCCGTTGTTTTGTTTTGTGATATTTAAAGCAGTCAAAGCTCTCATTACTGTAATACAGTATGTGCCTGGGCTGGAGGGGGAACAGAATCCCCTCCTGGGTCAGGGGCAGCTCTGTTATGCTGTGGTGAGCCTGGGAAAGTGTTTGGAACTGTGGCTGATAGAATTGAGAGTGCCAGGGATGAGAGAGGACTTAGAGCTCCTCTGTCCTCATCCATTTCAACCCCCTCGTTTGAAAGAAGAGGGAACTGAGACTCATTCCTGGAAAAGGACTGCTGTCCAGGGCCATAGCATAGAGTGATTAGGGGGCAGATCTGGGACTAGAACTCAGGCCCAGAAGTGAATTTCTGTCACCTGGTATTCTGCTTCTACCCCCTTCACTTCAAGATCCTTCTGAGGCCCCAAACCAACTTTGTGTTTGTAATTTGTTGTTATATTTCTTAATAAAGTGAGCCCTTCCAATTGTTTAAGCGACAGGCTTCATGGAACCTGGGCTGCCCCTGCCAGGCCTTTCTACTACCCTGAGCTATCTGTGTGTGAGTTTGAGTGTGAAGGGAAGGGGCAGATGTGAACACTGAGCTACCTGGGGCTAGGATGCCAAACCCAGCTCCCAGGTCAGCTGCCCTGGGGAAACAATGAGAATCAAGGTGGAGCCAGCTGGGTCGTCCTTTCTTTCTACAGTCAGATTTCCATCCTGGCAGTTCAGTAGAAATCTTGCAAGTGGAATAGAGTTGAGCATACCCTTTGTGCCTGAATGAGAATATCCTTTTAAACTGGAAGTAGGGATGAGTGGGGGGATCATGGCAGGGCACAGCCCCGAAACCATATCAACCACCCCACAAGTAACCATATACTGAATACTATCGCACTTGCTAGCTGTGTGATCTTGGGCAAATTATCTCCCTTCTCTGTGTCTCTGTCTCCTCATCTGCAAAATGGAGAAAATAAAAACTTCATAGAGCTGTTATGAAGATCAAATGAGGAAAATTCATGTGAAGCTGAGCACACTGCCTGGCATTTAGTAAGTGCTCCATAAATGTTTATTGTTACTCTCATTAGCTCTGAGAGAAGCAAAATATTCTTGCCCTTCAGGAGCTTACAGGCTTGTTGAGAAGACAAGATGATTACACACTACACAAACATAACTAGGGGACAATGAGTCAATATAGGGTTACCTGCTGCTAAGTTATGGGTAATAGATGCAATGGGCTTGAGAGAAGAGACAAATTATGGTGGCTTAGAAAAAGTGCTACAGAGTTGGTGACATCCTATTGGAAAAAGCTGTGTACTACATCTTCCCAATTTTTTCAGTAGTGAGATTCACAGCTAGCAGCCATTCCTGGTAACTGAGAACCCCTCAAGCCATCCATTCATTCACCCAACACATTTACTGACTACCATCAGACTCTGTCATAGTCTGCATTCTGTACTGTGAATTTAAAGAAGGTCATGACAATGTCTTTCCCTCTAGGAGCTCACAGTCCAGCAGGGAGGCAAGCATGCATAAAAACATTAAAACCAATAAATTCTGTGTTCACACATATTTATATCTCCAAGGCAATCATCTGAGCCCAAAGTGGACCGGGTGAGTCAGATAGGAACTCAGAACAAAGGTTTGAAGGAAAGCTTGGATTTTTCTGACAGAAAGAGGTAAACCAAAAGCCATAAGCTCTAGGCCAAGGGAGTTGGTAAGTGTGAGTCTTTCTGTGGGAAAGGTGGATTTGGTGGGAGATTAAACCCACACAAGAACATTTGGACACTAAGACTGAGAAAACTCTGAAGCTGGGATTACTGGGCAGGTGCTTTGTCTCACACTTGACCCTGTCAATGTGGCATCTTTGAGATGAGCCAAGAAGTAAAGAGGGGTGGGCCTGGCAGGATGGAGAGAGGGGAGGCTCTTTGCATATCAGGAGTGCAAGCTAGGCACCGATGACTCAAGGGAAACTCCCTTAATGGAGATGGAGTCTGCAGATGTTTAATATCCTTAAATAAACTTATATTTTTTGCACCACTTGGTTCAGAGGCTGCCAGTTAAAGTAACACAGAAAAGAATGTTCAGCCAGCAATGAAGCTTAAAATGGAGGGAGGTAGTGGCTGAACTTATTTTGATTGGTGACGTTATGATTTTGACAAGGACTGCAGCAGCAGCAGGTGCTGAGGGAGTGACCTGCTTGAAGGAAGGAGTGGGGCTCCTTGAAGGGCTTGAAGGAAGGAATTTCAGACCTTTGCTTCTGAGCCAACAATTGAATGAGACTTTCAGGCTCTGAGATTTGGGCAGGAACTTCCAGGCCAAATTCATCCAAGGTGGTAGGGCCTGGGCGCCTTCATTCTGGGGAGTCTTTAAGTCCCCTGGCCAATAGTTGTCTAAAACCCGAAAGTCAGAGGGAAATAGGCAGATTAAGTTTAGAATTACTCCTCCATGTCCTCTCTGTGCTTGGTTTTGCTAAGACCTCAGACCTTGTATTTGCTAAGACCTTTTGAGCCTGAGAGGACCTTCTAAGTCGCTGAAATTTACAGGTGTCAGGGCTTGCGGGGGTGGGGAACGAGGGTGTGGCGAGGAGAACAAGCTGGGCAGCTCCGAATTCAACTTCTCTCTCTCTCTCTCTCAACCTTGAAGGCCTTCCTTAGTCCTTTTGTCGCCTTCAATGGCCAGGACACTCAAACCTTTCAATTTTTCATGATTCCTTGTCTTTTACTTTCCCTTCTGGTCTATCCTAAAGTCTTTTATTCATCAAGGCCCATTGTGTATCTTCGCCTCTATCCCACCATCCCTGCAGCCACAGCCTGGCATGAACTTGCTCGCCCTCTGTCTTGTTTGTTTCTCCAAATGTTACAAGCATCAGCCATGCAAATCTTCTCATGGCAAGAACCACAACTGAGGCTTTTTGTTGTTGTTGTTGCATTGTCCCAGGTGACTCGACCCATGCTGGGTTTATAACAGGTGCCCAGTACATACTTGTCCCTTAACTACTGCTGTTTCCTTCTCTTCCTATTCACCATTCTATTCATAACACCACTCCGCGTAATTAAATGTTAACAAGCGCTTAACTCTCTTCCCGGTGCTGTGCTATAAGTCCTTTATGTGCACTATCCCTTTTAATTTTAATAGTGACACCATTTTCTACTTTCACCCGTATCTCATACTTTCCAGATCTACAGAAAAGTGTCCCTCAACCCAGAGAATATTTAGTGTCCGGCTGTTTTAGGAATACCCAACCTAAATCATTTCTGAAATGATCACTACAAAATATAGTTGCAAAGTTCTAAGAGGGGAAATCCTCTCTGCCTTCTTTAGCTGTTGGTCTCAGAGAAGGTGGAGGTCTCTGGTCTTTGGTGGCAAAAATATCAGGATTAGCCCTCATTACTGGGTCCTCAGTATGTTAAGGGAAAGATCATACTTGTGTTGCACCGCTGAAAAGGCAGACTCTGGGGGTGTCTGCAAAGTTGGTAAAGTCTGTCTCCACTGTGGGGCTCCTTCAGGGAGCAGGAAGGAGGGTTCATTTGCATCACACATAATCTCTTCTGGGTTCCAGGAGTGTCTTCTGTGGCTGGATGACATAGAATTTATTCATATCACAGGGGTGCTTCAAGCCCATGTTGATTGGGCCTGCACAAAAATCAACCAGCCTGACAGAGCCATGTGTTTTTAAGAGCTCAGCAAGGCCACAGATGCCAAGAGTGGGGAGCCCTATAGTGTAGTTAGGCAGCCCTTTGCTCCCAGGCACATGCTTGAGCAGTCTGAGGAGCCTGGGGTAGAGAGTGGGATGGGGAAGGAACATGAGAGAGGCTGGTTGGGAAAGATGCTCAAGTCAAGGGTAAATTTCAGCTATTTTGAAGTCAGAGATGGGAGTAAAATATCCAAATGAAGATCCAGGGATTGCTAGAGCTAGCGAGGTTCAATGATTTGCCCAAGGTCTTAGTGGACCCAAGGATGCTGGGTTGTAGAACTTCTAATAGATCATTTTGTGTTTGGGAAATGCCGTGCCTTCATTTTGTATTTACTTTCCTTCTTCTTTGCAGTAATCACATGAAGGCATTAGATTTGATATCCCTAGTCCTTGTTATATAGAAAGGATAACAGGTGAATCATGTCTTGGATGTTCTGTGACTCCATTCAGCCCCTGGAGGGGGTGGGGATTTCCATGACAGTGTTTTTACTCAGCATCCTCTCCTCTTCCTGGAAGGAGAGTGAGGGAATGAGATAGCTCTTTGGCTCTTTCCCACCTCCACCTCTTTTACACACTCTAGTTGTCTCCAGTTTACAGATGAAAAGAATGAGGAAGAGAGAGGAAAGTGCTCTTCTAACCAAGACAGGAGCAGAACTTGCTGTTCCATCCCTGTCTGAGCAGTGCGGGTCACCCCAGGCCTGCTGGGCGCATCCTGTGCGCTCAACACTTACTGATCGGCCTTTGGCTCAGAACTGAGGGGCCGCGTTTTGAGAAGCACGAGGTTGGGACTCCCAGAGGAAAGTTGGGAATGAGGGAGGCTTCAACAAATCCTTGGGAATCAAGATAAAACATGAGCATGTTCGGGACAGCTCTGTGGTTTGTGTGGGTGTGAAGGGTGGGAAGAGAGGGGAGGGGAGCATCCTTTGCCAAAACCAAACTCATTTCTGCATATTTGTTTGCTGAATATTAAATACTCTGAAGATTGCTCTTCGTATTTTGTTGAACCTGAAGTGAAAATGACTCAGCAGAGAGGAAAAACAAGCCTTGAATGCCCTGAATGTCCCCTGAATCAAAATATATGGCCCCAAAGCATGTGTGTTTTCTTCTCTCCACCAAGCCCTGATCTTCAGCACACACAACACAAATGCCACACACGCTCGGGCACACACCATGCATTGGGTATCACTTTATCTCTTCCCCTTTCCTGTCCAGCCTTTCCAGAGCCACACCCGTTCCTATCTGTGTTGAGGTGCAGGCCGCAGAAGAATTTCCAGGAGGGCAGTCACTTCCTCTTTGGCCCCATCACAGGCTCAGTCTGAGAGAAATTTGTGAATTTGTATTCTCCAACAAAGTGATGCTTATCCCAGATTGTCCCGACTTCTGGATTCAGGAAGATGAACTGGGGAGAATGCCAGCCTGCTAAGCAGATGTGTCCTGTACTGTAGGCAGGCTGTAGTCCTGAAAAATTGGGTCTAAGCTGGATTTTGGTATATGGAATCATATTTTGAATATACTGGAAGGATTATCTATTCAAAGGAAGCGGGCACTGAATCCTTTTGTAAAGTAAAGGATTATTTTTTAACGTGAATACCCATTTGATGATTTATGAGTTTGGTAAGTAGATGGGACATTTTTGTATATTGAATGTTATTTTAAATAAATGTACTGTGTGGGAACTTGTTATTCAAAGGTGCCCAACGCTGACGCTTCTTGCAAAGAATTATTTTGACGTGTGAAACATTTTATGATTTATGAATTTGGTAAGCTCAGGCATTTCTTAAAGTGGAATACACCTCTAATTCTGCTGCAGAGAAACAGATGGTTTTTGGTAACATTCAGACTTGGGAAAAAGGGTAGCTCTACCATCTGTGAGTTGTGGTCTCTCGGAAGGGGCTTTTGGAGGAACTCCCAAGTACTCACACTTGCCCTTTTGTTAGGGCAAAAGACCCCAAGTGTTGCCTGCTCTGCTTACTTCCCGTTGTTGTGCTGAAAATAAAACGAGCAGACTTTAACAAAAGGGGGTGCAGAGGAAGCTTATTGGGCTGAGTTTGCATTAATGCAGGAGCAGCACCAAAAGAGGTTTCTGCTCAAAAGGCTGAGTTGGAGGGGCAGCTTGTATGGCTGTTTGAGACAAAGGGAAGGTATTGGGGGGTGGAATGGGGAGGGCTGGGGGACGTGATTTATGCTTGGTACGTGTTTTCCGTGCATTCTGTGTATTCCGAGCCTATGGGACTATTTGAGCAGCGTGCCCTTGAGGCCCAGATCATTAATTAGCAAGCAGGATGCTGATGTAAGGTGGTGCCTATCTGGTGAAGATCAGCAGGCCTTGCTAGCGTCAGCTTGAACTCTTTGTTACAGTTCTTCCTCCCAGGCTGGGGCAGGGGGTTTTGTCAGCACTGCAAAGGATTATTGGTATGTCAGCCTGCTTCAGTTAACCTCCGTTTCTTCTTTATAACTCCCTGGATAAAATGGGAGCTCAAGCAAATCAAGATGGTTAGTAAAATCATTGCTCATTACAATTTCAAACTGTATTATCACAGGGGCGGAAATTATGGTACTATTTTTCCAAATAAATGCAGTTGACTATTATAGCTACATTTATAAAAGTTTCTCTCTGAATGTCTCTATCAATGTCTATATCATATCATATCATATATCATATCATATCTATCTATCTATCTATCTATCTATCTATCTATCTATCTATCTATCATCTATCTTCATCATCATCATTACCTGTCTAATCCTCTTTCTATGTATCTACAGCATGTATTCAGTTCTGTAGTAAAAAACAGGACTTGCAATAGGACCTGTGTTTTGGACCGTCGAAGGGCTGTTGTTTCTACCAGTATGGAGAGCTGGACTTGCTCCCAGATTGCTGGGATTGCGAGCTAGTGAGAGACCTTAACTTCCTGCTCACTCTTTCACTCAACAGCTCAAAAGTCATTTCAGCACATGTTTCCCAAGGTTCCTTGTTTTAGCCCCACTTACCATCCTATTTGAGCAATAGAATGAAGCTTGTTACTAGGGAAATGGTCTGCCATTATTTTAAAAATTTTGTTTCAAAATTTCCAAACACTCTGCACCTATCAAGCAGCAACTCCTCCCTCCCCACACCTTCATCCTCTGGTAACCTCTAATCTAATTTCAGTCTCTACATATTTTCTCTTTCTAGATATTTCATATGAGGGAAATTATACAGTATTTGTCCTATGTATCTTGCTTATTTCACTCATAATGTTTTCAAGGTACATCCATGTTGTTGCATGTATCAGAGCTTCATTTCTTTTTATGGTTGAATAATATTCCATTATGTGAATGTGCCACATTTTATTGATCCATTTGTCTGTTGATAGACACTTGGGTTTCTTCTACCCTTTTCAACAATTGTGAATAATGCTACTATGAACATGAGTGTATAAGTACTTGTTTGAGCCCCTGTTTTCAATTCTTTTGTATATATATATATACATACCTAGGAGTAGAACTGCCAGGTCATATGGAAATTCTTGTTGTCAACTATTTGAGTAACTGTCATACTGCTTTCCACTGTGGCTGCACCATGTTACATTCCTATCACCAATTTCTCTGAAATTCCAACTTCT
Organism: Cabassous unicinctus; assembly: GCA_029593785.1. Classification (NCBI taxonomy): domain Eukaryota; kingdom Metazoa; phylum Chordata; class Mammalia; order Cingulata; family Chlamyphoridae; genus Cabassous; species Cabassous unicinctus. Next base: position 20,556 of record JAQZBX010044604.1, read on the forward strand.
CTGAATCCTCTCTAACACTTGCTATTTCCCATTTTAAAAATAATAGTCATTCTTGTGGATATGAAGTGATATCTCATTGTGATTTTGATTTGTATTTCCTTAATGGCTAATGATGTCGAACATTTTTTCATGTGCTTATTGGCTATTTGTATAGCTTCTTTGGAGAAATGTCTATTCAAGTCTTTCACCCATTTTTTAAATTGGATTGTTTGCCTTTTTGTTTTTGAGTTGTAGCTCTTTAGATATTCTGTATATTAAATTCTTATCAGATATATGGTTTCCAAATATTGCCTCCCATTCTGTTGGTTGTCTTTTCACTTTCTTGAAATGACCTTTGATGCCCCAAAGTTTTAAATTTTGATAGAGCCTCATGTGGTCTGCCTTTCAAAGGCAACTGGAACAGAGGAGTATGGTCTGTCCTCAAATGATTATAACCTAGAGCTGTAGGAGACATGGCCAGCAGTAAGCCCTTCCTATGTGAACTCACTACAGGATGGTATGGTGTTGGGCAGAATGTGCTGATGGCTTGCTCTTTCACTATGGTGTGCCCCTGACTATATTTCAGAAAGAAGATGCTCACCCAAATACCTGTTATGTCTGTTGTACAAGTTATAACAAGTTATACAGAGATAACTTGTAGGGAATTTGACCTTCCAGACCCTCATTCATCTCATTCCTGGAGAGCTGTTGATTTCCAGTTGTGGCTGCCAATCTCCCATCTTCCTGACCTTCCATTTTATGCCCTGGTTTCCCTGACTGCTTTGACCCATGGCCTGTCCAGCTCCTGGTGTGGTCCTGGGATAGAGAGTCAAC
>JAQZBX010044605.1:0-21297 GCA_029593785.1 Cabassous unicinctus
TGGCCTTCTAACAGACATAAACTTTTGCTCTCATATCCATTTTATCCTTCAATTTTTATTTTTTATGGCCTAAATCTCCCACACATCCTTCCATCTAGATTTGCCATGTGATGGAGTTCAATGGAAGGAGAATGAGAATGACCAATGAAATGAGAATGACATTGACATCATGAGTCATGCTCTTAAAAGGAAAGAGCACCTGCACTCCACTTTCTCTTTCTCCCATCCTGCAGGCTATAATAACAAACTAGTAGATAATACATGGGCCTCCCTTGTCTTCTCCAACAAGGAGAACAACCTAGAAGATTAAGAAACAGCAAGGTAGAAGAACCTGGTATGGTGATGCCAGAAAACCACCATTTGAGACCTGGGAAACCTATCTGGACGATTACGTGATGGAAAGACACACTTCCATCTTTTAAATCATAGTTTATCATCTCATATAACAACCTGAGCTTACACAAACTAATAAAGCACAGACCTAGAGTTCATGGCTCAGGGTTCCAGTCCATGCTCTGTTACTACCAAGGTATCCATACTCAAGGAAATTGCCTGAAACTCCATTTCACAAATACTTTCATTGTTTGACCAATAAATTATTGGAAAATATACCATGTGGCAGTAAATAGACACTCCACTAAGATTTGTATATTCTATACATGGGATTTAACCTATTTAACTAAATAATACCATGCTTCTAGTATTAGAGAAATCTTTATTAGCAATGCTTAGCACCATTTTGCAAAGTGAGCTATGGGACATATGGCAGGTTGAGGAGAACCACGTGGTGCACGTGTGCGTGGACTTTGCTGTTAGATAAATCACACTGTAAATCTAGCTCACTCACTTTTGTGGGATATTGGGCAACTTGCTTTCTCTTTTTGCAGAAATTTTAGTTTTTTCATCTTTAAGTACAGATAATACTATTCTATTCAAGGATTAAATGAGTTATATATACAAAACACTAATCATAATCCTTGGCAAAATAATTATTCAATAAATAGTAGCTATAACTATTATCGTTGTGATTACTTATTATACTGTCAGAAACTTTAGGTAAATAACATTGGAGAGAGAGATATGTTAAAATGTGTTGCTTGAAGTCTACTAAAATATCAAATATCCTCTCAATAGAATTATTTTATAAGTCTAGGTCATAACTTCATCTTTTAAATCCGTCAGTACCCTTAAATGTACATTCAAAATAAAGTCTTATTCCCCTAAAATCCCTTATTGCCTTCAGGCACTTATGATATATAATCTGGATCAGTTATTTTATAAACTGTAGTAAATCAGTACACTTAACTCAAGCAGAAAAGTCCAGCACCTCTAGGGAATGGCAGAAGAATGGCCTGGTCTTTGGAAGTTTACCATTCAAGTTAGCACTAAGCTAGTTCCTTAGCATTTATAAGAGCACTTCATGGGTTATATGACATCCCTTGACTATTTGTGGTTAGGAAAAAAAAAATCCCTCCTCACTCATACAAGACCAGGTCTACAAGTCACAGAAGTCTGGCCAAATTCCAATTTAAATAATGTGAAAAATAGTGACTTCAATCCACAGACTCGTAGGATTTTAGAAAGCAATTATGTCCCAAGTCAGGGCAGAGATAGAAACTAGATTCACAACCTAAAAATATTCCACAAGGTGAAGAATATGTATGTGTGCCAAAGAAGAGAGGAGTAAATCACATTTGGAATCTTAATTAACCATGTGGTCTAAGAACTGGCATTCGAGTATAATGAATTGAATGGGATCTATAACATAAGGAGTTTCCAAAAGAGAGTCATATGTCATGGAAAGGTGTTAAGGACTCTTACTCAGGTTTTTTTTTTTTCTTCCATTGGCTAAAGGGAAAGATTTACCCTGAGTAATGTGCTCATGACCAGAAATTTAATAACAAGGATGAAACCATTTTACCAGGAATGATTCAGGATTGGAGGGCTTTGGGTCGTCTGTTGTAATTTATACCAACCGAGAATGATCACATTTCCTCACATATGTCTTCAGTTTACAGCCTGCATTTCTGATGAAAACAAGTTTGTTAGCTGATCACTAATGGGACTTTTTCTGTGGCATGGATTCCCTTTGACTTTTATTAAACCTTAGTCCTCATCAATCACAATAGATTCCAAGAAAAGATTCAAGTCATTTTCCAATAAATGAAATTATTCCATTAGTAATTAAGAAGATTATTACTTATTATTCTATTAGTATTAATAGACGAGAGAAATGAAATGCCTCAAACTCTTATAAAAGCAAACTATCTTCATCTTCTCTTTAAATTCATTCTTATCTACAGTTTTGGGGCACAATTACATATTAAAAAGTCATTAAACAAACTGTGTTTATTGAATAGAATTGCTATATAATACGTTTGAGAAAACATTGGGAGTTTTACATTTTTATATTAAAATGTAAGTAATTTATTATCCTACTTTACCCCTTTGAACATACAGGTGCATTAACCATAGTTGGGTTTGATAAAGTGCTTCAAATATTTTATTTCAACTGGAATAAAATCCCAACTACCATAAAGGCAGTGGATTTCAATCTCTGGTGTTTCTTTAAACACTGAAGAACTTTAAAAAGTTGAAAGGGAAAAACCCTTTTTAGATTTAAAGAATTAAAAAAAAAAAGTTTCAGTACCTGGGCCCCTATGCCAGAAATTTAAAATGAGAGTATATATGTGGGGGCATGGCCATCAGGTTTTTTATATACTCCCCAAGTGATTCTGGTGCACATGATGGCATTTGAGATTGAGAACTACTGCTTTAAGAATGTTTTACATTTAAAATATTCAGACAGAGGCCAAGATCCTGTTCTAACAGCCTAATTAATTGTTATAAAATGGTGAGGGGTCCAGGCTCTTGAACACTGTATGTGAACAAGCGTCGCTCCCACACCTTCCTGGTGGCAGTTGCTAATAAACTCTTTGAAGTTAAGTCTCCGTGAAAGAGTAATGCAAAAATCCTTTTTATAACTGGAAATGAATCAGACAAGTTTCTCAGCTACTCCCTAACCAAATTCCAGTAAATCTCATATTATTTGGCTCATGTTCCCCAACTCCTGTTGTGATTTAATTCTGCTTCAGTCTTATCCAAATTACTACTCTTGAAAGATTTTTGCTTAGCAAATAACTTTTCAAGCTATATTATCAGTTTTTGTCAAAATAGCATTTTGGAGTCTGGAAAAGTATCATTTTAATAGTAAAAGTCCCTCTAGTAATTCAAATACTTTGTGATTTTCCCATATGTGTGAAAAGAGTAAGGTAGGATGAATTTGTTAGTTGTGTGTGTGTGTGATTATTTTAATTTTAAGTTCAAAACAAGTTCAGCAGATTAGAATTCCAGATTAAAAAGATTTGGGTTATTATCCCTACTTTTAGTACTGAAGGTGAAATGAAGCTATTGCATTTCTCTTCAGGAGGCTTCATCTTAGTTAATGCAATTACAAGCTGTGGACAAACCATTTCACTTGCTTATTTTAACAGTAAAGAGTATACAAATTATTCAGCTAAAGGTTTATTCCTGCCTGTGTTTCTAGAGTGCTTCTAGCCTTAGGCAGTATTTAAAATGTTTTATCTCAACGTCTGGAAGCAATCATCTAAATATTCTTACCATTAATTTGTGTCTAATCTTTTGCCCTATTCCTTCATCTATTTATTTATCTAATACTTTTTAGGTGCTTCTACATATCAAACATTGAGGATACAATGGAAAACAAAAGAGGGGGCAAAAAGTAAAGAAATTCCTGCCTTTATTGAGCTTGCCTTTTTATAAGATAGACTAAAAATAAATATAATCAATAAGCTTTGGATACCCAATGATAAGTGCCAAAAGGAAAATGAAAGTGGAAAAGTATGTTAGGAAATGTTGCGGATAGACGTAGGGTTTCAACTTCAATTGGAGTGGCCTAATTGAGAAGGTGGTATTTAACTAAAGAACTGAAAGAAACGAGGGATTGTTTCCTGTGGCTCTACGGGGAAAGAGACTCGAGTGGTGCCTGGAGTAGGGGTGAAATAATTCATGTGCAGTGGATTTAAGGAACAGCTAGGAGGCTGGTGGCGGAAGGGATGAGAACAGAAGGCATTGGGAACAGATCACAGAGCCTTTTGGTTGTCATAAGAAATGTGGCTAAGTGACACGGAAAATCATTGGACAGTTTGAACACAGGCGAAAGGTAATCTCACTTGTGGTTTAGCAGGATTATTGTATCTTCTATGTTGAGACAAGGCTCCCATGGGTAAAGGCTGGGAGAAGAATTAGGGAGATAGCAATAAAAAAGTAGAGAGCATGTATGCATATAAATTTTCTTCAAGAAAATAACTTTATTGATGTTTAGAAAAAATCAGGAAACTGTCCAAGTCATAAATGCTCACCTGGAAAGATTTTTGAAAATGAATACAGCAATGTATCAGAACCAGAAAGAACCATCACCAAACCTTCCCTTGTCCTCTGTCACTACCCCTTCCTTGCCTGCCCAGATGGAAACATTGTCCTGACTTGTAAAAGTATATATTCGTTTTGCCTGTTTTTGAACTTTATGCAGGTGGAATCATACAATATTAACCTGTTTTAATTAAGAATATTTTGCTCAAATTATGTTTTTGAAATAAATCTTTTTTTGCTGTATAAAGTAATAGTTTGATTGTGTGATATGATTATAATAGTTCTTCAATTGACTCATCCAATTGATGTTTGCTTATGGATCTTGTATCCTGAAGATGGTTAAACTCAGGAATTCTAACAATTAATCACTAGGTTCTTTTTAATTTTTCAGGTAAATCTTAAGTTGCCTATGAAAGATGACAACTTTGTTTCTGCTTTCCCATCTTTATAAATTTTACTTATTTTTCTTTTCTTGCCTTGAGCAGAGCCTCCAGTACAATGCTGGAAAAAAGTGGTGCGAACAGGCATCCTTGGCTCATTTCTACTTTGATAAAGATTTCAATATTTCACTAGTAAGTATGACATATGTGTTAATTTACTTTTAAATACCTATTTCAGAAGAAAGACACTTTCTTTTATTTCAAGTACATTAAATCATAATATTGTAAAAATAAATTCTAAAATATATGGGGTAAAATTTTATCAAATGATTTTTACCTCTATCAAAACAATCTTATGATCATTCTTTTTTATAATCTAACACAGTTAATTTTAAAATTGATTTTCTAATGTTATACCACACTTCTATGGCTTGAAGAAACACTACTTGCTGCAGAAATTAGTTGTTAATTTCATAAAGTTGTATTTGATTTGTAAATATTTTGTTTAGGATTTGTACATACATGTTCATAAGAGAGGTTTGCCTGTAAAGTTCCTTTCTTGTAATGTCGTTGTCTGATTTACAGATGGACAAGGCCTCAGAGATGATGTGATGCATTTCCTTTTCTTTCTATTCTCTGAAAGGCTTTGATTTGTGTGATAGGTGATATAAATTTCCTTTAAATGCTTGGAGGAATTTAATAATCTATCCTTCTGGCCCTGAAATTCTCTTTATACAAAGGATTTTACAGACTAAATTTCTTTAAAGGATAGAAGACTATTCCGATTTTTATTTATTCTCATGTCAGCCTTGGTAAATTGCATTTTTTCTAGGAAGCTGCTTATTTTACCTAAAAGATCCACACATTGTTTTTGGTTGTTAGTCAACATGGTTTCTCAAAAAAAGAGTGATATGAAATTCTCAGATATAGAATATTATTGCAATCCTCCCTGCCTTAGGTACTAGATCACTATCTTTTTTAGGAGGTTAAGTGGTGATATCCATAGTTGAAGGTTAGTACCTACAATCTGCATGATTTCACTGGCATGATTATTTTTAAACTGAACTAGACATCTAGTACTTGAATGCCAACATTTGTGGTTGCTTCCTCCCATTTAACAATTATTTCCCAAGTAAGAATTTTTTGAGAAATTCTAAGGCAGACATAAGAATGCAAACTTTAAAACTCTTTAAAAAAATAAATATACATAAATATATTGCCAGATTTCTTTATCTTTACAGCAGGATTCCTCAACCTGAGCACTATAGATACTTTGTGCCTGATAATTCTTTGTTGTGGGGGATTGTCCTGTTCCTTGTAAGACGTTTAGCAATGCCATTGGCCTCTACCCACTAGATACTGGGAGATGTCCTCCAACCTCCCGGAGGGTCAACCAAAAGTATCTCTAGACATTGCTAAATATCACCCAGAGATCAAAGTCACCCCCACTGAGAACTACTGCATTGTAGGAGAAAGACTTTCATCAAGCCAAACAAAGCAGCTTTTATTTATTTGTTGTTGTTTTTGTTAGGACATTTTCATCATCTGAGTTTTTGAAATAGTTCTAAAACTTTAGATAAAAATGGGTACTTCAGTATGTTAAAAAGTCTAAAATTGTAATACCTGAATAAATGTACTTTAAATTTTGGGCAGTTTTGCAATATAGTTGATGGCTTAAGTTATTTTATATTCAACTGTTGTGAAATCAATCATTTTGCTTAAACTTGTATTTTTGAGCAAGCCTCTTGGTTATTGTTAGGTGAAAAAGACATAGTTTAAGTCTCTGCATGTGGTCTTGCCGGCTGTGCAATGCACAACCCCAATACGTGACACAATTTCAGGTGTACCTAGGCTGGTTCTTCTCTGCAGTAAGTTGAACAAGCAAAGTTTGTTTTAGCAAAACCACCCTCTCTTGCTTCTCCACCGAGACCAGATGGGCAAATCCCAGGGCTGTGAGACAGCTGAATTCAAAACTGAATGAAAGCTATGAAACTCCATTATATTCTACCACCTGTTCATTGCCAGAGAGACCAATACAATGGACGCTACGGATACCATGAATTAATCTTAAATTTTGGCATCTGTTTGGTACAGGTTCTTCATTTGTAAATACCATTGGCCTATAACCTGGAAAGAAAGAGGTGTGAGTGATAGGACCCCATTACCAAAATTCACCTGAAATTTCTTAAAATAATTATTCAATGTTGATGATGATGACAATAACAATTAATAAAATTAAATAATAATAAAGACTAAAAACACTTTTAAAATACTTTAAAGTGCATTGGCTTTTATTTGGCTGAAACTAGACTATTTTAAAATTGCTTACAAAGTAGCTAATTACTCTAAATGTAGCATGTTAGCCATGGTCTGTGGTATTATGCTGATAAACAAGTCATTAGCTGAAATTGTTTGGGAAGAATGGGAGAAACAGATTGAAACTGTTTTTGCAAAATGTGACTATATTAAGTAATCATTTTATATGGACAGGGATTTACAGGCAATGAATTTACAAATTGTGCAAAGATTACACAACTTTTCCACCTTATAATCATCATCAAGAAGCAGTCTTCTTTAAATAAGAATTGGAATAACTTTTTGGCTTTAAAATTGATAGATCAGGAAGGGGGTGTTTATTTATTAAATCACCAGACATTGATGGATTATCAACCTGACAGAACCCAACAGGGTGACAGAGCTGTTCACTTCTCTATAATCTAGACTCCCTCTTAGACTTCTAAAGCAATGTAACAGCTGGTTTGTTTTAATATCATTATTCACCCTGACCTCCTCCAGAAATGTGAACCTAGTAAAAAAAATCAGGAAAACCCCACTTAGGACACTTGAAAATTGATGAAAATAAGTCTACTGGCAAACCAACAATTGGGTCAACCCATTTTTATACTTAAACACGTCAAAAGCTTATTCACCAGTCATTGTAAAAATTACCTGACAAGTGCTCTTCAACACTGTCAGATCATGAAAACAAGGGAAATTTAAGAAACTGTCACAGGCAGGAGGCACCAAAGGAGACATGGTGACTAAATATAATGTCCTATCCTGGCTGGGGTTCTGGAATGTAAGAGGGACTTAGACTAAAACTCAAGAAACCTCTAACAAGTACATACTATTTATTTATTTTATTTATTTATTTATTTATTTTTAAAGAATTATTTATTTATTTATTTATCCCCCCCTTGCTGCTTGTGCTTGCTGTGTCCATTCGCTGTGTGTCTTCTCCGTGTCTGCTTATCTACCCCTTGCTGTGAGGTCCCGCTGCATCAGCCCACCGTGCTGCGCGGGCTGGCCTGCCCTCACAAGGAGGCCCCGGGAAGCGACCCCGGGGCCTCCCATGTGGTAAACGGGAGCTCTATCCATTGAGCCACACCTGCTTCCCAGTATATACTATTTAATAACAACATATCAATACTGGTCCATCAATTGTGACAAATGTGCCTTCCTAATGTAAGATATTAATAAAAGGAGAAATTGTGTATGAGCTATATTAGAACTCTGTACAATCTCACTACTTTTCTGTACATCTAAACCAATTCTTGAAGTAAAAGTTTATTTAAAAATAAAAGGTTCAAACAAGATATAAACAAGAATCTATAATACAACATTGGAATGAGTAAGATTGTAGCAGATGCTGTAGCACATCACCCAGCTCCTGCCTTGGGGACAGAAGCACTCATTCTTCTAGTCTATCATAACACTTGTTTTAGTTTGCCAAAGGGTACCAATGCAAAGTACCAGAAATGGTTTGGTTTTATAAAGGGATTTATTGGGGATAAAAGCTTACAGTTCCAAGGCCATGAAAAGTTCAAACCAAGGCACCATCAGAGATGATTTCTAACCAAATTCAGCCACTGTTTATCCTGGTGTGTTGCCATATGGTGAAGCAAGATGGCCACCAATCTCTGCAAAGTTTCAGCCTTGCCCTCCTGGCTCACTCTCTCCCGCTTCTGGCAGAGGCCTTGTCTCTTTCCAGGCCTCCTATGTTAGTCTAGGCTTTTCCACTCTCCTCCCAAGCTCAGCTGTAAACTACAACACAAATGGCTCATCTCTCCCTGGGGCCTCAGCTGTTTGAGCCTCTCCCTTCTGTCACATGAAAGATTAAAAAAATGGCAGAGCTCTCTCTTCCTGTGTCTGTATGAGTGAGTGTTCTTTTATATCAGACCCAGCGAGGGAGCAGGGACTCAACCTGAGTCACGCCTCACTGATGTAGTCCAATAAAAACCCCTACAGCAATTTTACCAAGTAATCTAATCAAAGGCCCCTCAACTGCATTTAATGCAATCAAACACCCAGAGGAATAGATTAGTTTACAAATATAATCTTTATTAGGGATTCATAAAGTAATCTCAAACTGCCACATTAGTACAGTAATGTTTTTAGGACCCAGTGATATTGGGCATGCCAAGACATATCCTCCAAATAAAAGAACTCATTATTGGATCTCACTCTTTCCAGCACTACAAAAGAAGTACAAAGTTTACTAGGCATCTTTGAGCTATGCAAGTACATTTCTTACCATTGGAAATACTTCTTTGTATCTTTGGAGGATAACAATGGCAGGCTCACAGCTCTGAGGGGATCAGAATAGGAAAAAGATCTGCAATGGATTTAGGCTGCAGAGTAAGCAGTCTTACCAATGAGTCATATAACCTGACAATCCCTATTGTCTTAGAATTATCTATGGTGGGAAAGGATGCTATCTTAGTTTCCTAGGACAGCACTGGTTGACTTAATCACAGGAATTTATGGTATTATGGTTTCAGAGGATAGAATCGAAAAACAAAGTGCCAGCAAGGCCGTACTTTTTCCCCAAAGTCTGCAGTGCTCTGGTGCTGGTTTGCAGTAATTCTTGAGGTGCCTGGCCTTGCATTTCTGCCTCCTAACACATGGAGCTCTCTCCTTCTTAGTTTCTGCTCCTCCAGTTTTCTCTGATCTCTAGCATCTCTGTGTTTTTCTTCGACTTATGGATTCTCTTTAAAAGGCCTCCAGTAATACAGATTAAGACGTTCCCTGATTCAGATTGGACACACCTAAATAGGATCTTAGAATTTACAAATCAGTCCACACCTTACCTTATAATACATCTTCAAAAGGTCCTATTTCTAAATGGGTTCATACTCACAGGAACGTGATTAAGATTAAGAACATGTCTTTTGTTGGAGTCCATGATTCAGTCTGCCACAGATGTCTTGTAAAATTTTGGCAAGTTTCAATAAGACAATCAAAATATAGTTTCCTAGCATTATGGAGCAAGGCCTTTTGCAGTAGAAAACTGTACACAATTTGAAGAGTCACTCTTGGTGTGCTACTAGGTCTTTTGGAGATGAACTGTCTGACCATGGGATGTCAAGTTACCATGTAGTCAGAGCTGCTTAACATGGGGTACATTCTAACACAACAACCATGTTATAAGGTTAGAGAGACCCAGGAGCAGTCCATTATCAGATGAAATCTTTACTTACTGGTATCAGGTAGAAGCAGGGCCAGAGGAGGGCATTACTAAGCTGTATGAGCAGGTAATTCAGACACCCATATAATCAATCACTTTTACACCATTGGCTCCTCCTCAGCACTCATGTGGTCTTATTGAGAGTCTCTCATGACAAGCTGGGAGGACAGAAAAAAGGGAAATTTTTGTTCATGAACAGAGTGGCTAAGATTGTCATTGTGAGCTGAGAAAAGCCTGCTGTTGCACTAAAATTCTAGAGTGGCCCTGAAAGATGCCGATGTGGCAAATATTCCCTATGTGAATGATTTTGGGTGAGGCATCTGGTTAACCACTTTGTATGGAAAGAGAAGTAAACTGAACTAATATATGTGGGAGTTTCTTTTCCACCTAAGAAATAGAAAGCTAGAACATGTTTTATTCTCACTCTAACATGCTTGTGGATGCATTATGGTAGGAAAGTAAGAATGACCAGAAAAAGTTATAAGTATTTAGGGCTGACTTATGTTCAATGTTTATTCATTAATATGTTAATATGTTCCAACCCAGAACTACTATCAGATGGCTGATAAGCATCTTTCTATCTCTTTCAAACCCAGCAGTCCCCAAACAAGTCAAAACAACCTTGGATAAATTAAACAGTAATACGCAACAAGTGAGATGTGAGGGTGTTATTTTTTGTGCAATAATGAAGGGCTCTATTTTAAACCTAAACTACATGCTTCAAGGGAAGTTTATTGAAATAGAGAGCTACATGAAGATATAGATATGTAGACAGATGTAATCAATACATAAAGAAAAGAAGTATTTCATTTTTGTCAAAAGGAAGATGTAGAGGTCTGTTTTCTGACGTAATTGCCAAGCAAAATTCTGTGCAGTGGTTTAAAGTAAATGCTGAACTGTATAGGTGAATGTGGTTAAAAGAGGAAACTTTAGGATGTGTATATTACAAGAATGAAAATTAAAAGATAAAACATAGGACTATACAACACAGTGAACCCTATTGTAGATGATAGACTATAGTTAATAGTGTAGGTATTAGGTATTAGGTATTATAACAAATGTGCAAACCTAATACACTTTAATGTATAGGGTGGTATATGGGAAACAAAATGCACCTAATGTAAATAATGGATGATAGAAATATTTTAATAATCTTTCATCAATTTTAACAAAGGTAACTACTGCTAAAATAGTACAATTATAAAATATGCTATCATCAATAATATGGCAGTATAAGATTATTTATGAATCCCCAAAGAGAAATCATGTTTGTAAACTAATCTATTCCTCTGGGTGTGATACCCATTGACTGAATGCATTAGATTCAGCTTACATGTCTTGATTAAATTACCTGTTAAGATTAGGGCTTTGATTTGACCACTCAGAAGGGCATGACTCAGATTGAGTCCCTGCCCCCTTGGTGGGCCAATATAAATGGACACTCACTAAAGAAGAAGACATGGGAAGAGAGAGAGCTCCATAGATGCCCGAGGAGAGAAATTTGTCATGTGACAGAATGGAGAAGGCTCAAGTAGCTAAATCCTGGGAAGAATGAGCCATTCTCCTGATAGTTTGCAGCTGAAGAGAACAGAGCATCTGAGCAGTTGAGAAGGCCCAGAAGGAGAGGAGCCCTGTGCCAGAGACTGATATAAGAAGCCATGAGAGACTAGGCAGAAATTGCCAGCCATCTTGCTTCAACATGTGGCAACTGACTTTGGTGAAAAAGGAACCTTGAGTTGGACTCTTTAGGGCCTTGTAACTGAGCTTTTACCCTAAATAAATATCTTTTATAAAAGCCAACATGTTTCTGGTACTTTTTACCAGCACCCCTTTGGCTGACTAATACAAATAATAAATGTCCCACACCAAAGCAAGGTGTTGGTGGTGGGGTGGTATATGGGAATCCTGTATTGTATGTATGATTGTTTTGTAAACATACAACTTATCTAATAAGAAAAGTAAATGCTGATTAGGGATCTAGGAAGCTGATAAAGATTTGGTCACCCAAGTTCTTAACTGAATATTTTCATACAAAGGAAATTATAATTATTACAGATCAGAATTAAAGATGGAATACCAGAGACTTTCCAGAAAGGAAAGAAGGAAGGGAGGGAGGGAGGGAGGGAGGGAGAAAAGGAGGGAGGGAGGGAAGAAAAAGAGGAGAGAAGAGGTGATGAGCAGGAGAAGAAGGGAAGGGAGGATAGGATGGGATAGTCTAAGCTAGGTTAGGCTAGACTAGGAAACAAGAAAAAAAGATGTGTTAACATAGACACCAGGTCTAGAAAATATACATGCCTAAACAATGAAAAATGAAAAAATTTCAGAAAAGACCAAGGTATAGCCATTTCTTCTGATAAGACAAGTCTAATATTTGTACATATTGATGCATCTGAATATTAATTACTCTGTTACATGCTTCCATGAATAAACTAATGAGTATTTTGCTATTAAGCCTACATAGATTTCCTCATCATCCACATAATCTGATGGAAATATTTGAAACATATTTTTAATTTTTTTAAAGCTTCCAGTAAATATGTCTAAGTATAGAGACATAATTGTGCCTGGTTGAATTCAATGGTCACTGTAGTGAATCTTCTGATATTCCCAATAACAGAACCCCACTCCCACAATACTGCCAGACAGTCCTATATGTGTGAACCACCTGTGGTAGATTGAGTTATGCACCTCAGCAAAAACGTTGTTAATTGGCATTCCTGGAGGAGTGAACCCATTTATAAATGGAAACTTTTGTAGTGTTATTTTTAGTTAAGGTGTGGCCAACTGAATCAGGGTGGGCCTTAATCTTGATAAGGATCCCGGAAGTTACAGAAACTAGAAAGGAGAGGACATGGCCATGAGCTGGGAGGCAAAGACCCAAGCCAAGGAATCCCAAGGAGTGCCAGAAGCCAGTGCCAAAATGTTACAGCCTTGCAGATATATTGATTTTGGATTTCTTCTAGCCTCAAAATCGTGGGCCAATAAATTCCTGTTGTTAAGCCGAAACCAGTTTGTGGTATTTGTTATAGCAGATCTGGCAAACTAAGACACCACACGTTTTATTAACAGAAATTAATACTCATGTTTAGACTGAAAGAGAAGCCCTCATCTTAAAAACTATGCATTGAAGAAAAATTAAATTTGTACCACTTAGGACAAGAAGCTGCATCTGTTATTTTAACAGAGAAAATTTAAGGAATTTTTCATTAGGTATTGAAGAACTGGAAACATAAAAAGTTAAAAAGTATTCCAGAGACAGCAACTGTAGTAAGGTGCTATTTCCTGTAGGGCTATGAAAACAAAGGGAAGCATTTGAATTTATTAAAGCTTAGAAGCTTGAGGAAGGGGCTCCAGGGAGGTGGAATTCAGTCCTCTGAGGAAGGTGTCACTTGTTTCTTTTCTTGTGCATGTGTTTCTGAGAAGGCACAATAAGGCTTGTCTGGGAAGGCTAGAAATAGACCAAATGATGTGTTTGGGAAAATCTCCTCTGCTAGAGTAAGGAAGTGTTCCTGGGGTGATGCTAATAAAAAGAGGAGGCAAGCACTGGAACAGAAAGCAAATAGAAAAGAATTTCTCTATTTCCTCCTCCAGCCTTCCTTTCAGGCTCTCTTCCTCTGTTGACGCTAACTGGCAGAGCTTAACAGGGAGCCACCTGCCAAGGCAGAAATATGGTTCATGGAGGCTCACCAAAGCTTCACCAAGCAGAATATAGAAGGGTGTGTTTGTATAGGTAAATTTCAAATAAGTTAAAGTTGAAATACCAAGCAAGAAAAAAGATACTACTCATAGACCTCTTAAAGGGAACAAGATGAAAAAAAAAAAATGTATATATATATATATAATGGGCCTGGAAGAAAAACTGTTCATGGTCAATGTCGTTTTGAAGAATTGCTTGGAGAACTAGAAGAGGTGAAAATACACATAGGAATGAATGTGAGGTAATTCCAGTTTCTCATTCCAAGAATGCAAATACAAATGATTTAACAGTAGACATATATGCTCCAGAAACAAAACAGCAAGTTCATGTTATCAGAGAAGAAAAGCGAGTGTGTTATAACCATGGTCCTGTTTTCCATGAGATAACTGGCACCTGTCTCAACAGCATCTCTCAGTGCTAATCTCTAGGGCCTTTAAAATGCTCTACAACTAAACTTAGCGAGTCAGCTATGGTATTTTAAGACAATGAAAGCAGTTATACACTAATTTTTAAAATCTTTACAGTAATATTATTGCAAATGTTGACAAGAATGGGGGCGGAATTAGTCTGGGTTACCATTCAGACTCGATAATTAGGTGATTTTGAGATTATTTTAAATAATTAATTATAAATAGGTATTTTTAATTAAAAATGAATACACCTTCTTGGAAAAACATACACTGTGAAATGAACTGGTTGAAAAAAAGTCTCCCTTTCCACAGTCCAACAGCAAACCCCCAAAGCTTGCTTGTCTTGTGTCTATCTTTTCAGAGAGTTATATTAAACATAGGATTCTGAAGTTTCCTTTATTTGTATATCAATAAATTACTGATATATTTCCAAACTGATACATTCAAGTATAGCTCATTCTTTTTTAACAGGAGAAAGATGTGGATGTTTCATAAATTTCTTAAATCAGTTTGTATACGTGGAAATTAGGAGTGGTTCCAGGGTCTTTTGGAAGTACAAAAAGAGCTGCAATGAACTTCCTTATTTATATAATTTGGTGGATTTGTGCATGTATGTGTAGTATAAATATCTCAGAGTGGCATTGTGGCATCTTGAGTAGTCAGGGATTTAAATTTTGATGCATAATGACATTTAGCCTTCCCAAAGTCATGCCATCATAAATGAAAACGGCCCATGTTCTCACATTTACGGTACGGAGGACCAACACATTTTATCCCTTGTCATGTCTCATAGACAATAGATAGTACTTTATGTTTTAAGTATATGTTACTAAATAAACTTAAGTTTGAGCAATTTTATATATTTATTAACACTTATAGTTATATGAACTTACTAGTCACATGTGTTGACTATTTTCCTATGAGGTAACTGATTTGTACAAACTCTTTGAACGTGAAGGAAATCAGTTCTTAACCTGTATGTGTGTTGCAGATATTGTGTGCTGGATTACTCATTGTCAGTTTGTCTTTTGGGCTGAATTTATGGTATTACAATTCTTATATTTGTTGTTGCTTGTAGTAGTTAAATTTACCAATCTTTTTATTTATGTATTTTTAACTAGTTCTTATTTTCATCTGCTAATTTCATGGTCCCATATTTTACAGGTAAATCTTTTATCCACTTTGAAATTATTGAGATTGGCTAATCATGTTTCAAACACCACTTAAATATATATATATATTTTTTTCCCACCTATTTGAAATGCTTCCTTTACCATATATTTTTAATCTCTACATGTTTTTATTTATGTTCAGTCTGTTCTCTTTCACCGTCAACCTGCTTATACCTAGTGCTGACTCATTTTAATTATATTAACTTCACAATATAGTATATTACCTACTCAATCCTCATTATTATTCTTTTTTAAAAAGTTCTTTATTTACCTTGCATGCTTATTTTTCTTAATAAGTATTAACATTCTTTTCTCAAATTTGAAACAAAAATTATCTAGTTAGTTTATGTGCAATTGCATTGAGTTCACAGATTAAGAATTGATATCTTTACTATAATGAATCAATCATATATTTAAAAATGAAGTTTCTCTTATTCTTTACTTAAGTTTTACTTTCTAAGTGTGCTATGTTTAATAGGCATTTAAACTCTGGCTAATATTGTAAATAAGAGGTTTTCTTCCATTACATAATCTGGCTACTTATTTTTTTTATTTTTTTATTTTTTAAAAGATATTTAGATTATATAAATGCTGCACAAAAGATATAGGGATTCCTACATGCCCTACTCCCCACACCTCCCACACCCTTTCACATGAACATCCTTCATCACTGCGGCACATTCATTGCTATTGATAAACACATCCTGGGGCTTTGCCACTAAGCATGGACCATAGTTCACATTGTAGTCTACACTCTCCCACGCAGTTCTGCATGTTATGTGATTATATAAAATGGCCTATATCTGTCATTGCAATGTCACTCAGGATGATTTCCCAGTCCCAAAAAAGCCCCCGTATTACAACTGTTTTTCTCTCTCCCTGCCCCCAGAGCCTCCAGTGCCCACTGGCTCCAAATCAATGTGGTCATTTCTTTCATTGCTAGAATCACAATATGTCTATAGTAGACTACCAGTAAGTCCACTCTAGTCCATAGCTCTTCCCCCCGTCCTGAGGATTCTGGGATGGTGATGTTCACTCCACCTCCAATTTAGAGGGGGCTTATATCCCATGGAGAAGATGGGTGGGACTATCCTGCTTGCAGCTGCAGACTCTTTCCGTTCCCTGGGATGGCCGTTGTCCATCATCATCTCCCGGAGTTGTCCTGGGTGAGACAACTAGTGAGTTGTCCTGGGTGCATCCAATGAGCTGTAGAATAGGTGTTGCAGCTCCGCTGAGGTTCTGGGCCCACCTGGCACATGGACAGCCCAAAGACTCGAGTCTCTGGACATACACCTACAAACTCCAGCACCAAGTATAGGTTTAAATAGAAGGGACAGATGAGCCATGTGCAGGGAAGACATAATTGAGTCCAACTCTGTCACTCTCAGGCGCACAAACTCCAAAGTAGGGCTCACTGGCAAGGCACCAAACTCTGGAACTATCTGCCCCGACCATAGGACATGGGTGTCTCCAGAGCCCTCAGGTGTCCCACTATTTGGGGTACTGGCTAGTTAGTAATTGTATAAAGGATAGCTATTTTTTAATATTAGGTTTTTACCTTTGAGCTTATTGAATTAATTATTTAGAGTTTTAGTTGACTCATCAATTTTCTAGGGAAAAAGTCACAAATTCTCTAAGTAATAGTTTTGCCTTTCTAACTTTGGGTTACTTATTTGTCTTGTTTGATGTATTAATTAATACTTCAATAATAGCATTAAATAATAGCGGTTACCCTAGGAATCTGTTTCCTCATATCATCATTAAAGGATTATATGGAATTATTAGCATTAAACAACAAAATCTAACCATGGTAGAAAAAGAGTTTATTGAATGTATATTGACTAGTTCATAAATATGCTAGAGAATCTGGTGAAGAGGCTGAAAAAACAGAAAGGCACTGTCAAGAGCAGGCAAAATGGTGCCACGTAGCAAATTCAATGAGGATGTCACAACTACCACTTCCAAACTCAGGTACTGTACCTCATTTTGTTCCAAGCTCTGGTCCTGGCCACTGGATTACATTTTCAGCAACATGACCTCAGCTGTCCCTGTCAGTTGGGAGTTCTATTTCCCTGTCATCATTATCTGGGCAGAGCTTCTGTGTATCCCCAAATCTGGGCCAGGTTCTATCAAGTGACCATCTTCAATTAAAGGTTGTTTTTTTTTTTTGTCTTCCTATTTATTTATGTTTTGTATTTGGCTTCTAAAGTAAAAGTTAATCTTTGGATTCAACTGAGAATGGGTAATCCTCATGTAGGATGGGGCTCAGATGCAAAGAAGACAAATATACAAAAATGTTCCTTTCGTAATACTTCTAGTCTTTTACTATTAAGCTAGGATCAGCTCTAGGCAACCTTCTTAAATTTGGTCCAAAATTTTCTGTACTTTTAAGATAATCTTTACAATCAGATATTAGGAATTTGGAAATGTTCCTAGATTTATTGAATCAGAATTTCTCCTACCTGTTGTGCATTCATTTTTTTTTTCATGGAAATAATAGAGCAGACTATTTTAAGAACACTTGTTGCACTATTTTTTTTAAGGATTTTCTTTTTTGCTAGAAATCAGTGAGGGGTACAGGACATATTGTGCTAAGGTTTTTTATTAGGTTATAACTGTTTTGTTCAAGAACAGTTTATGATGTGCCTTGCTATTAAATCTGATAAAATCCCCATTAAGGAGAATATAAAGTAAAATGAGCCAGTGACTCCATAAGGGGTTTTGTTGATACAGGGGGTGGAGGACATTGGAAATGCTCTCACAACAATGCATAATATATCATAATATATAAATTTGGATTAGAAAGTTAAGGCATATAAAACGTTTGAAAGCTTCCCTTATTTTAGACTTAAAAGTGCACAGTCACTTGTTTATATTTCACATTAGTCTGTAAGGGTTATGGGGGCAGGGAAAGTGCTTATTTTGTTCACTAACAATCTTTGACATCAAGCGTAGTATGTGACATATATTAGAGGTTGAAATATTAATTGCATTAAATGATTAAGTAAACATATAAGCAATATCTGCTGGTATATTTAGGAAAGCACTTGTCTGTCAAGAATTAGAATGAAAAGCACCATAATATGAATCCTCTAAAGATGGAGACATTTACAAGACATCTCAGGATTCAGGGTAGAATGTTTTTAGAGGAATGAAAAGAGTTGGTAGAAATGACAAGTGACTGGATACTATAAAGTGACACAGATCTAAGCTTTTGGAAAATTGAAACCCGCTTTTAGATTCTCAGTGATGGTGAAGAGAATCAGGGTGATAATGCTTGTGGGGGCAGGATTATACTTGGAGTCACAGATGATTACCTAGTGCGTGTAATTGTGTAATCCCTGTCTTGCTTTTTAAATTTTTTCTTTCCCCTGGATCCTTGTTTCTAGCCTACTTCACAAATATTTCCCTACCCAAGCTAACAACAGTAAAACAATGAAAAACCGTCTTTCAACTCAGGTACATTCTGAAGTTAACACCCATTTATTTCTCCTATGATTATCACCCAATACCTATCTGAGTAGCTCTTTCTTGCCTTTTCTTTTCACCTTTCATTTATTCCTCAATGTTTTGCAAAGTGACAAATCTATAGTTTTCCCTCAGTTTCTCAACCTCAACCATTCCATAACATTCACTACTTTATATTCTCTTTAATTTATCCCTTCTTCTATGTCATCCCTTCTATAGAAATATTTTATTCTTTCAATTTCAGAATTCCATTGTTTCCTAAACTCAGTCTATGTCTTTCTTCTATTTACTTGTTCATTGGAATTTTCCTCAAGTTTCTTTGCTTAAATTCTCATCTCCATTTTAGAATATATAGCCCTGATATATCAGCTAGCTGTTGTCCAATAATGAGTGCTGTGTAACTCAACCAACCACAGATCTTAGTGCCATATAATATTGGCCTTTTATTTCTCACACATGTCAAACCAGCTAGGGTTGGGTAGAGCTGGGGTGGGCTTAGTTAGTGGCTTTGCTTCAGGTTGTGTCAGTGGGCACCTCTATTCCACACCCTTGTTATGTAGGTAGCTGGGGAAGCGCTGATATATGTGTGTATCAACTTCCTTGAACCAAAGGCTAGCCAGGGCATGATAGAGATATAATAGTGGAAGCATTAGTATGCATGGCCTCCTAAGACTTAGGCTCTAATTGGCACACTGTTACTTCTGACCACATGCCATTGTGCATGGCAAATCATATGGCTAAGCTCAAAACTAAAGGGAAAAGTCATTTGTTCTGCCCACAAAACAGCAATTCTGAAGTGTAGAGAAGGGAGAGGTGAGAAGCTGGGACCAATCACCCAATCTAAGACAGAGAGATCATCTAGCAGAGTAGGAAGCATGCAGTCTTAGGTGTCTAATAGATCTGGATTTTAATGCCAACTTTGATCAGCATCACCAATTGTAAAAGATTTTGTTCTTGTGAAGATGTATGGAATAATAAATGTAATATATTTAGCATACCATTGCTCAATAAAAAAGTCCAAAGCCTAGCGAGACAAAGTTTTGGGATATAATAATACACTGATACTTAGCCAGTTGTGTATAATGATTAAATAAACAATGGATCCCAGGAAGTCTATGGAAGTCTATTTGACCAAGTACCCCAAATTATTCTTAGACACTGAATATGTTCTCATGATTTAGGGCTCTTATAAACTACAATTGTGTGGTATCAGTACAGTAAATTACAAGTTTTAGCAAGTTCATTACTTTTTCTAAATCTCGATTGATAAACCCTCTTTCCCTTACATTTGTATGAGTCATTAAAAAAAAACAACTATCACTTTGAGATTGGTGTCAATCACTCTGAAGACCCTCAGAACTGTTATCCACTTAAGACAAAATGTTGTCTATTTTTTTTCCCCCTAATTCACTCTTCAGGCCTGCTTCTGGCAAAGGGGTATAATCCATAGTGAGATAGCTCTGTCACCAGAAACTGAGAATGACAAATCTGTCATGGTTTCTATTGGCTTGGAAAGAAGTCAAGAATCATAAACTAGGAATAATAATGCTGAGATTGTTATAAAATCATGGATATTGAAACTACTCCATGTTGTAGTTTCTGCTAGGGGTTTAATCCCTATTTGTTTTATCGGTTGGAATTGACTTTAAATTGCAACCATTGAAACAAAATGAGTTTTTCTGTATTTCTTTGTGGGAGACAAGAGAGAGGAAATGAAGACATGGCTTGCCACTCCACAGCCAGCCTTAGAGAAAAGAGAGGCATGTAAAAGGGGGAGGAGGAGTAGACTGAGCCCCTGGGCCCAGAGGAAGAGAAAGCTAACCTTCAACAGTGGTACCTGGCTTTGAGTTTACAGGTAAGCTGAAAGATAAAGAGATTTCACTGTTGTGTGTGTGTGTGTGTGTTTGTGTATGTATAGAAACATTCATACTTCTACTGAAATTTGAAAATATAAATAAATTCCAGGTGTATTCTATTTCTCTGATCCTCATAACCTCCTAGGGCAAGAATAGATCCAATTACAGAGTCTCAGTAAGGTTAAGTGGTTTGCTCCAGGCATCACTCTGGGAAAGTTGCTGAGTAACGTTGAGTAACTCTATAGTGTTTTTCTCCTGTTCCCTTGCAGGCTCTGTCCCCAGTAAAGAAAGAAGAGGAGGTCACTAGGATCCAGGGTGGGATGACTAAGAAGATGTCAGAACAAACTAACCTTCCTCCCCATTTTAAGAGAGTCTAGACTTATAAAACAGAGGAACACCATAGGCACTATGTTTGCTCAATTCAAGCTAGGATATATCCTAATTAGCCTAGAGCA
>JAQZBX010044606.1:0-21307 GCA_029593785.1 Cabassous unicinctus
CCCTGCTATTTGGAATAGATATCTGATTAATTTTTGAAGACTACACTATTTCCAAAGTTGAAGTATGTAAGCCAAGCTTATGCAAATATATTTTCATAAAAACTCATGTGATATTTTGAGCTGAAGTTAATTTCTTCCCCAAATCTGAACTATCCAATACTTTCTCATGGAATAGTGCTTGTTTCCAAATCTAATTACAGTAAGATGCTTGTGCTTAACTCACGACTTATCTCTATTTGGGTGAAAAGTTTTCATACACATGAAGCTTACCATTGACACATGGCAAATGTATCCTTCTTGCAGATATTTTCCATGAGTATTATTTCTGGTTTTTCAAGTCCTCTTTCCCTTCAACAATCATTGCAAAAAAGAAATTAGTAGAGTGTTATTAGAGAAATTAAAATATTAAAAAGAAGCAAAATTCATGTAAGCACATTTCAAATACTGACACTTGTCATGGATAATTCATGTATAATCTTGGCTAGGTTATGATCTCCAGTTGTTTGGTCAAACAAGTGGTGGCCTGATTGTTACTGTAATGGTATTTTGTAGATGGCATTTCATATAAGATCAGTTGGATTTATCTGGCTGATTGCATGTTCAATCAACTAAGTAGATTGCTTTTTCAGCAATTTTCAGCATCTCTTCATCCAATCAGTTGGAGGAATTGAAAATTAAAACTGAGGATTTCAGGAGTCATAAGGAATTTTTGCCTCTACTTCAGCTAGCTAGTTTCCTTGGAAAGTTCAACATCACAGCTATCAGAGTTTCCAATTTGCAACCTTCTTTGCAGAATTCAGATGTGATAGTTCCTACTGCATAAGTAAATACCTATAACAAATCTCTTAATATTTATGTATATTCTGTTGGTATTTGTTTCTTTGGAGAACAATGACTAATATGACCTTTATATGGCAAAAGAATGAGAAATGGAGGAATATAGCAGCTAGTGGAAAATCAGGAAGGATACTTTGGATTAAAATAAAAGAAATAAAATGAAGAGAGCATGTTGGGGAGATAAAGAGAGGGGAATTCATTACATTGGAGGACCAGGGCAAATGCTATTATGGAATAGTTTACTCCTGTATGTACATTCTTTCCCAAGGCAAAGTATTTACAAAAGGACATATGAATATTAATTGATGAGGGAAAAATGTAATGACATTACGTATAGAATTTTCTTGGTTCTTAAGAAATAAAAACAACATATTCCTGAATAATAAAAACAACATTGGAGATACAAAAACCCAAAGAAAATATGGCTAATGTAAGTAATTCCTTGACAGTAATAACATTGAATGTTAATGGATTGAACTCACCAATCAAGAGACATAGATTGGCAGAATGGATAAGGAAACAATGACTCATCTATATACTGTCTACAAGAAAACCACCTTAGACAGAGGGATGCAAGGAGGCCAAAAGTAAATGGTTGAAAAATAACTTTACAACCAAACATTAACCAAAAAATTGGTGGGATTAGCTATACTAATATCAGAGAAAATAGACTTTAAATGCAAAACTATTTTAAGGGACAAAAATGGACACTATATAGTAATAAAAGGGGCAATCTATCAAGAAGAAAGTACAATCATGAACATTTACGCACCTAATCATTGTGTCTCAAAATAATGAGGAAAATACTGGAAAAACTAAGTGGAGAAACAGATGCCTCTACAATTATAGTGGGGGACTTTAATACACCATTATCATCATTAGACTGAACATCTCAACAGAGAATCAATAAAGAAACAAAGACTTTCAATAATCCATTCAAAAATCTGGACCTAATATACATATACAGAACACTACACCCAAATACAGCAGGATATACCTTCTCGAGTGCACATACATCATTCTCCAGTATAGACCACATGCTAGGCCACAGAAAAACTCTCAATGAAGTCAGAAAGATTGAAAATTTTACACAGTAATTCGTCTGACCACAGTGGAATGAAGCTGGAAATCAGTGAGGGCCAGAGAAAAAGATTAGGCACAAAGATATGGAAGTTGAACAACACACTCTTGGTCAAACAGTGGGTCAAATAGGAAATCACAAAAGAAATCAGTAACTAATTTGGGATGAATGAAAATGACAACACAGTGTATCAAAAACTATGGGATGCAGCCAAAGCTGTAATAAGAGGAAAATTCACAGCCATAAAGGCCTATATTAAAAAAGAAGAAAGAGCTAAAATCAAAGACATAAGGGCACACATGAGGAATTAGAAAAAGAACAACAAAGTAACCCAAAAGGAAGTAGAAAGAAGGAAATAACAAAGATTAGAGCAGAACTAAATGTAACTGAAAAACACTAGGAAAAGCAAAACCAAAAGCTGGTTCTTCGAGAAGATCAACAAAATTGACAAACCCTTAGCTAAGCTAACAAAGAAATAAAAAAGAGAGAAGATGCGAATACATAAAGTAAGAAACAAGGAAGGAGATGTCACCACTGATACCACAGAAATGAAGTGTATCGTAAGAGGATAGTTTGAAAAATTATATGCCAACAAGATGGATAATTTAGAGGAATTGGACAAATTCCTAGAAACACACAAGCAGCCTACATTGATGAAAAAACAAATTGATGCACTCAACAAACCAGTCACAAGTAATGAGATAGAATGAGTCATCAAAAACCCCCCAACTAAGAAGAGCACAGGACCAGATGGCATCACAGGTGAATTCTACCAAGCATTCCAGAAAGAACTAACACTAATCCTGCTTAAACTCTTCCAAAAAAAAAGAAATGGAGGGAACATTGCCTAACTCATTCTATGATGCCAAAATCACCCTAATACCAAAGCCAAACAAAGATGCCACAAGAAAAGAATACTATAGACCCATCTTTCTAATGAACTTAGATGCTAAAATCCTCAACAAAATACTTGCTAACCATATTCTACAACACATCAAATGAATTATACACCATGACCAAGTGGGTTTCATCCCTGGTATGCAAGAATGATTCAACATAAGAAAATCAAACAATGTAATACACCACATAAACAGTTAAAAAGAAAAAAATCATATGATCATCTCTATAGATGCAGAAAAACCATTTGACAAAATACAACACATTTTCCTGATTAAAATACTACAAAAGATAGGAATAGAAGGAAACTTCCTCAACATGATAAAGCATGTATATGACACACAGCTAAAATCATATTCAAGGGAGAAATCCAAAAAGCTTTCCCTTTAAGTGGGGGAACAAGAAAAAGATGCTCACTTTCACCACTCCTATTTAACATTGTGTTAGAAGTATTTGCTTGAGGCATTTAGAGAAGAAAAAATATAAAAGGTGTCCAAATTGGAAAGGGAGAAGTAAAAATTTGACTATTTACAGACATGGTCCTATACATAGAAAGCCCTAAGAAAGCCACAACCAACCTTCTAGAACTTATAAATGAATTCAGTAAAGTTGCAGGCTATAAGACAAATGTGCAAAAATCAGTAGCATTTCTGTACACCAATAATGAACAATCTGAGGCAGAAATCAAGAAAAGACTCTCATATGCAATAGCAACTAAAAGAATCAAATACCTAGGAATAAGTTTAACTAAAGATGTAAATGATTTATATGAAGAAAACTACACAACACTGTTAAAGGAAATCAAAGAAGACTTAAATAAATGGAAGAATATTCTCTGTTCATGGACGGGAAGACTAAACATCATTAAGATGTCTATCCTACCCAAACTGATCTAGATATTTAATGCAATCCCAACAAAATTCACCACAGCATATTGTAGTGAATTGGGAAAACTAACTATGAAATTTAGTTGCAAGGGCAAGAGACCCTGAATAGCCAATGACATATTAAAAAAGAAAAATGAAATTGGAGGAATCACACTATCTGACTTTACAACATACTACGAAGTGTCAGTAGTCAAACCTGCATGGTATTGTCACAAAGATGTACATACTGACCAATGGAACTGAATTGAGTGTTCTGATATAGATCCTCACATATACAGTCAACTGATCTTCAACAAGGCCACCAAGCTCATTCAACTGGGAGATAATGGCCTCTTCACCAAATGGTGCTTCGAGAAGTGGATATCCATATCCAAAAGAATGAGACAGGAACAACTTTTCATACCTTATTAAAAAATTAACTCAAGATGGATCAAAGACCTAAATATAAGAGCCAAGACCATAGAGAACTTGGAAGACAATGTAAGGAAGCATCTATAGGAACTTATAATAGGAAATGGTTTCATGAACATCACACCCAAAGCATGAGCAACAAAAGAGAAATAGATAAATGGAACCTCCTCAAAATTAAAAACTTTTGCACCTCAAAAGAGTTTGTAAAGAAAGTGAAAAGGCAGCCCACACAATGGGAGAAAATACTTGGTAACCATATATCTGAAAGGGGCCTAATGTCCTGCACATATAAAGAAATCCTATATCTCAAAAATAAAAAGACAAACAACCCATTTAAAAATTGGGCAAGTGATTTGAATATACACTTTTCCAAAGAAGAAATATAAATTGCTAAAAAAGTACGTGAAAAAATGCTCATCATCACTAATTATTAGGGAAATGCAAATCGAAACTACGAGATATCATCTTACTCCCATTAGACTGGTGGCTATTGAAAAAACAGGACTATGAGTATTGGATAGGTTGTGGAGGAATGATAACCTTCATCCACTGCTGATGGGAATATAGAATGGTGCAGCCATTATAGAGGACAGTTTGGCAGTTCCTCAGTAAACTAACTATAGAATTGCCATATGATCCAGCAATTCCACTGCTGTGTATATACCCAGAAGAAATAAATGTAAGGATATGAACAGATATATGCACACCAGTGTTCATAGCAACATTATTCACTATTGCCAAAAGTTGGAATCAACCCAAATGCCCTTCAACAGATGATTGGATAAACAAATTGCTGTATATACATACAATGGAATATTACTCAACTGTAAAAAGAAATACAGTATTAACAGATGGGATAACATGGATGAATCTTGGGAACCTTATGTTGAGTGAAGCAAGCCAGGCATTGAAGGACAAATATTACATGACTTCAATGATATGAATTAAACAAAATGAGCAGAATCACAGAACTAGAGTCTGGAAGATAGGTTTACAGAAAATAGAAAAGGAGAAGAAGCTTGTGATCCAATGCCCATATGGGCAAAATCTATGATAAGGTGGGAGTGAGTAGTTGTACAGTGGAGGGGAAATGACAGTGGTGTAATGATACTGTTGGGTTGGTTGGTGCTGTTGTCAGGGGAGTGGAGTGGGGAGGGTGGGTTGAACTGTCTATGTACTGGGGGGAGGTTTGTGGGATAGAGCAGGTAAGCCATGGGGATTGGCAGGTACATGATGAAACTACAATGTTTGGAATGCTCTATTGGCAATATGAAAAGTGAGTGTTGCTGGTTTGCAGTGTTGGATGTGGGGTCATTCATGATGGGGCACACCTGGGGCAGGCTTCTAGGGAGGGCATGATTGTTCATCTTGCCATAGTGTGTTATATCAGTGGAGACCCACATAATGAGTGGCATGGTGGTGGACTCCCATCCTGGGAGGCCTGCTATGCTCTCAAATAGTGAGGTGAGAGTCTCTGGAGAGCATGAGTGGTGTCTAATAGGGGAGGGAAGACCAGTGTGTCAAACCCTCAGTGCTGTTGCATATAATTATGAACCTTGTCCTTCAAGGAGTGAAGCCTGGTGGTTGCAATGGGTCCCAAAGGGAGGGGAGGGGAGGGAGAAATAGAAAAATGGAGCAGGGGGCATTTTGGGGGCAATGGAATTGTTCTACAAGATCTTGTTATGATGGATACAGGCCAAATTAATTTATATCAAAACTTATAAAAGTGTATGGTCCAAAAAGAAACCATAATGTAAACCATTAACCATGGTTAGTAGCTATGTTTTAATATTTGTACATCAGTGGTAACATGTATACCATTCACATGTAAAATGTTATTAATAGGGGAAGGGGGAAAAGGGGGAGGATGTTGGATATATGGGAGACCCTATATTCAGTATGTCTTTTCTGTAACATAAAACTTCTCTGAAGTCAAAATGATAAGAGTAAGACACTGGGGGAATAAACAGAAGAAAATGTCATTGTACATATAGGACAACATATCTTACAGTGATGAAAATCAAAATGTCAAAAAAAATTTCATATTTTTTCCTTCATTTCTATTATCCTCAATTTTTTTAAAAAATTGTATTTTATTTCTTATCTTTAAAACTATCATTATTATTTCATTTTTCTTATTTATTGTATTTGGCTATTTTATTTGCTTCATTTTTGAAGAGGTTTTGGCTCACAGAAGGAGTACAACTGTGGCAGAGGAGGATCACTTGTGTGGGGTGTCAGTGATGGGAGATACATGGAAGGAACCTCACCAGGGCATACATGTAAGGCAAATAAATGTGTTCAAACTTTCATGCGGCATTGTCATGCCGGGTGGAGATTCACACATAACCAAAAGAATATCAAATCCCCTTCATGGGGAGCTTTGCCACATTCTCTAATGGAATACCAAGAATCCCCCAAGTACTGTGGCAATGACTAGTGAAGGAGGATGATCCATTAACAGGCCCTTGATATTGATGATTGTGCTTATGAACCTTTATTCTTGAAATAGAAACTTAGCCTAGTATTAAAGGGTGCCTAAGAGTTGCTTCCTGAGAGCCTCCTTGTTGTTCAAATGTGGCCTTTGTCTAAGCCAACCTCAGCATATAAATACATTACTTTCTCCCCAGCATGGGACACGAGCTCCCAGGATGAGCCTCCCTGTCACCAAGGGATTGCTACCAAGCACCAACTAGCAATGCAACTGTAAAACGACCTTAACCAAAAGGAGGAAAGAGTAAGGGCAAAAGAGTTTATATGGCTAAGAGACTTCAAAGTGAGTCAGAAGGTCATTCCAGAGGTTACACTTACACACATCTTAGCAGGATCTCATTGACTGCCAAAGTAGATACTACCCCAAATAGTGGGGTTCCCAAGGGCTCTGGAGAATCCTGATGCTATAGTCAGGGCAGATAACTCAGGCATTTGGTGCCTTGCCAGTGGGCCCTACTTTGGAATTTATGCTCCCCAGGGTGACAGGGTTGGATTCAGTTGTCGTTTCCCTACACATGGTTCTTCTGTCCTTCTATCTGAACCTACAACTTGTACTAGAGTTGATAGGTGTAAATTCAAGAGACTTAAATCTTTGGGCTGTCTATGTGCCAACTAGGCCCTAAATCTCAAAAGAGTTGCTACAGCTACTCTCCAGTTCATTGGTCTCACCCAGGGCAACTAACAAGGAGGAGATGATGGACAACTACCATACCAAGGAACAAAGAGAGTCTAAAAATGCAAGCAAGAGAGTTTCATCCATCAGCCCTAATTGCAGTCCCCTCTCAATTAGATGTGGTATGGACATCACCATCCCAGAATCCTCAGGGTTGAGAACAAACTATGGACTAAATTAGACTTACTGGTATTCTCTTATAGACTTATTGTGATTCTAGAAATGGAAGAAATTATATCATTGATGTGGAGGCCATGGCTACTGGATGTCTTGAGGGCAGGGAGAGGGAAAACAGTATAATACAGGGCATTTTTGGGACTTGGGAATTTTCCTGAATGATATTGTAACAACAGATACAGGTCATTATTTATCTTGTTATAACCTACAGAATTGTGTGGGAGAGAGTGCAAAATACAATGTAAACTTTAATCCATGTTTAGTGGCAATGTTCCAAAATGTATTCATAAATTGCAATGAATGTACCACACTAATGAAGGATGTTGTTAATGTGGAAAAATGTAGGAGGTGTGGGGAGCATATGGGAATCTTTTATATATTTTATGTAACATTTATGTAATCTAAGTATCTTTAAAAAAAAATAGTTGTAATATGGTGGCATTTTTGAGACATTGGAGTTGTCCAGAATGATGTAGTGATGGATATAGGCCATTATATATCTTGTCATAACTTACAAAATGTGTGGGAGAGAGTTTAAACTATAATGCAAACTGCAATCCACATTTAGTGGCAACACTCCAATATGTGTTGATGAATTGTAACAAATGTACCACACTAACGAGGGATGTTGTTAATTTGGGAAAGTATGGGAGGGGTAGGAAGTGGGACATATGGGCATCCCCTACATTTTTTATGTAATATTTGTATAATTTAAGTATGTTTTTTTAAAAAGCAAAAAATAAAATAAAATAAAATAAAATTCTCCTAATGTCCTTTGTGCCATTTCAGAAAATATCATTTACTAAGAAAACTTGAATTTGACACTACCAAGTTCCTGTACTCCCACTTATCAGGCTACACCTCTTATTGAAGCATAGGTTCCTGGAATTCAACTGCACTCTTACCTTAGAGAAATCATTTCCTTCCCGCCAAATCTCATACCTTGCTCCAAAGGGGAAATTATATCTAATATGCATACTGATACTCTACACATATATTGTGCATTCAGTGCTGAGAGTCCAGTGCTAGCAACAAAGGAAAAAAACAGTAAACATTGGAGGTTGGTCTCAGTAGAAACACCTTGAACATAGAAAACAGTGATAGTACTTCCCTTGTGAAAGAAACACACCTGGGAATATACCAAAGAAAATAAGGTATCTTGTTAATGATGTCCATGTCCAATTTCAAAGTCATTGTGTAGAATCCCCAGTGATTTAAACCATGTAGAAAATGAGTTATTTTTTAAAATAATCCACTAAACATAAGCTCCAGCAGGACACTATAAATGCTATGTGGATAGTCAGAAATCCCAGCTTTGTTCTTAGAGCAGAAAAGTAACAACATTCAGTGCATTTATTTATTGATTCAAAAAATATTCTTTGGCTTCCCAGAACAGGCCTGGGTACTGAACATTGAGTAGCAAGAAAGACTTGACATTGAGGCCAGCAATACTAAATTCTACTGAGTTAAAAAATTATGTGTAAGTAAATGAATAAAAAAGACAATTCTTTCATGTAGATGTATGTCATATAAAACAATCAGGGCAAGTATTGAAGAGGAATATGGGAAAGCTGTCTGGCTATTTGTTTGTTGATATACAATATATATAGTCAGAGTCATCCACAGAGATCAGATGACTGATATTTTCTAGCAACACATCTCTGAACAACTTTCTTTTGGATCTGCCAAGCAGGGCCCACTCTTCCTGGGTGAAATGTAAAGCTGCAAGATAAAAAAGTATTCATTCCTAAAACATAGTGGACAATATAGTTAATCCATGGCCATCCCTACTGTCTTAGTTTGCCATACCCTTCTGATGCAAAGTACTAGAAATGGGATGGCTTTTATAATGGGAAATTTATTAGGGGTAAAAGCTTACAGTTCTGAGGCTGTGAAATGTCCAAATAAAAGCACCATCAAAGATGCTTTCTCACCAAAGTCAGGTGCTGGTGATCCTCTTGACGTGCCACATGGGGAAGCAAGATGGCTACCAATCTCTGTCAAGGTCCCTGCCTTCCCCTCTGTGTGCACAGACTCCTGGACCCCAGCTGTGAGTGGCCAGGTATAAGTTTTGCCTCTTTCTGGGCCTCCTCACTCAGCCTTTTCTGCTCTACTTTCTTCCTGAGTTCAGCTGTGAGCTATCAAGCATTTGTCTAATCTCTTCAACTGTCAGCTGCTCTGTGGGCCAACCACATGGAGGCTTCACACTTAAGCTTTGGCTGCTAGTGATCCTTGAGTCCTCTCTCACATGGCAGGGTAAAAAATGGAGGTTTCCTTTCTCTGTGTGTGTCTCTCTCTGGGTTTCCACTTATATAAAGCTCCAGTAAGAGGGCAGATATCCAACCTGAGTCACGCCTCATTGATGTAGTTCAATAAAAAGGGCCTCACACCCACAGGAATGGATTAGTTCAAGAACATAATCTTTTTGGGATTCATCAAATTAAAACTCTCAATACCTTCCAATGTCCAAAGGATGATGATTAGGATGACAGCACCAGGGAACAGATTTGTACTTGAAAATCCATAGCTAAAATACTCCTCTTCACCAATTTGAAATAAATATACAGATTTGTCACAAGACAAGCAATAACATGACCTACAACTTCTTAACAATGTCTGTGGGTAGATTATTAGCCTATATGTTCCTAAGGTTCCTCAATTGTGAAATGGTTTGCTAATTTGTTAAGAGTGTTGCAAGATCCAATGAATTCATGTGTAAAATGATTCCTATCTAGTAGACATTTATTAAATACAGGTGATAGGCCTCTTATTATTTTAAGTAGCAAAAACTTTGAATTATATCCAGCATTCTTCAGAAATGAAAAGATTTCCTGGAGAACTTGGGCTTTTACTTTCCTAGGCTCCTCCAACAAATACCATGAAAATGGGTTTCTTAAGTAATGGGACTTTGTTAGACTTTGTTACAGTTTGAGTATGTGAAAATGCCTAAATCAAGGTGTCATCAAGCTTTCTTTCTAAAGACTGGCTAGTGTGGAAATTCACAAGTGGGATTCTGTCTTGTCCTGCAAGACAAAGGTGCATGGAAAGAAAACAGACTCTTTTTGGATGGTAAAGCAAGTGTCCTTTATTCTTTGCTGAGTTTCTTTTTTATTCCATCCCATATGATTTAGTGATCTATTTCTAAACAATCTCAAGGTTACCTTTTAATCCTTTATGGTTCGATTGTGAATACATAGTGCATTGTTTATCAGAACATTGATTATAACATGTTTTTAAAGAACAGTGTATGTGTGCAAGGTTGTTCTTTAAACAAAGATCAAGGGGTAAAAGGTGTCATGACAAGCAGCCTCAGGACAGAATGGCACCAGCCGTTTTCAGCCATCAACATTCAAGGTTTTCCATGAACTCCATCCAGCCTCCAAGAACCTGCCTGACATGCCACAGGTTAGCATCAATCCTTGGCCTCTCTGCCACATGTCAAGGCACATGGTGGCATCTGCTGACTCTCCTTTCTCTTACACATTTTATTGATTTCAGCTTTTTGCTTCCCTGGCTTTCTCCTAGTGTCTGAAATTTGTTCTCTTTGAAGGACTCCATGAAGAGGATTAAGACCCACTCAGACTAAGGTGGGTCACAAGTTCACAGTAGTAGCCTCATCAAAAAGTCTTGCTTACAATGAGTCCACACCCACAGGGATGGATTAACTTTAAGAACAAATTTTTCTGGGTACATACTACTTCAGATTACCACACTTCGGGTTAACAGGTGTTGCTTCTCTGATCTCTACACATAGGACATGTTCATTTTATGGTGGAAGGGCAAAAAGTTCACAATTACTGGCCAGGGACTCTTCACACTGCTGTATTGAAGACTGTCATGACTTGCAGTGGTGGGATGTCTGCTATTCTCAATTTTCCCTGCACCTAAAAGGATCCGTTATCATTATTTTGCTGGTAATTTCATTCCCTCTGTGACTAAAGATAATATAAGACTCTTGATTGGTTCTGCTCCTTCCACAGTCCTTCAAAAACTAACATAAGACCTTAAATTGTATTCTGCCTACCATAATCTTTCTCCTTAATGCCCATCCAAAAGTGTGGAAATAGTACTCCCTTTCTATTTCTTTTAATTTTCAAATTTGAATGAAGGTGCTAATGAAGAGTAATAATGGAAGTTTGAGGCCAAGGATGGTATGAAGGATTGAAGTTTTATTTTTATTTGTTATACAAATGTTCAAATATATTCAATACAAAATTTAATAAGTTTTATTAGGGTTTCCTCTGACATAAACTGTTTTTATGCTCCCCCTGAACATTGTACAGACTTCTACCCCTACATCTGTAACAGTGAATTGGTAGAATTAACCTGATGAAACATCAGCCTCTCCTGCTGCCCATAAACTCCTATTCTTACTCATTTTTGTACAAATCCTAAAGTCCTAGAAATTAAGGAAACCAAACTTCATATATTTCCAAATGAAAAAATGTAGAATTAAAACCATATGGTTTTTAAAAATTCAAGTTCATGTAATTCAGAATAAACTTTGAACAAACAGGCCTAGTTTAATATTGTTTGTTTAATAAAAACAGCTATGTCTTCTGAGTTTTCAATGTTAGCTACAGTTTAAGGATATAATTTTATTCCAGTTACATATGTTCTTCAAAATAAAGATATAATCTTATCGATTAGATGTTTAAGGTGAGAAGTGTAAGTTTATTTTTAAACAAATTGAGTTATTATTTTGACAATTTACTTTAAAAATATTTTTTTGGTAGGATGTTGTCTTGAAGAATAGTTCCAAGATCTTTTTTGGTAACTTAAATATGTTAAGTATGCAAGGTGTATTTGTGTTAAGGAAAAAGAGTAATTCTTCTCCATTAATATTAAACGACTGGTTGTTGCAGAATGAGAAACAGGGTGTAGGACAGAATCGGAAGAGTTAGAGAAAGCTGTAGAGTGTCTGCGAAAAAGGCATTTTTTTGTCATGGTCAAAGTTGGCTAAGAATCAATAACTTTATAAGATTTTAAAATAATTCTTAGAAAATATCTTCATGCAAAACTGGAATTCCATTTTCTTTCTTTTAAAATGACATTTGTTCCTAGTGAGAGGTTGTAAAAGATTTTTAACCTTCTAAGTAATCTGCCTAGATGGGAAGCATTCTATGTTTTATGATATTTATGATGGCTTTATCATCTTTTATTGTTTTAGAAAACAATCTTCTCACTTTTAAAAGGACTAATTCCTTTTGCAATCACGTTAACTCCTCTACTTACTTTCAACATCTTTTATTGTCACTTTGGTTAAATAGGTAATGAAATATTGTTTCATAGTGACCCATGATCCTATTTAACAAAATGTTCAAACATGATAATTTTTGACATTTTGCCTTCTGAAAATCAAATCCTAAATGATAACATATTGATCTTAAAGAATTTTTACTCTCAACTTTAAAAAGAAAAGTACTAGAAATAGTTTTATTTGAAATGTTATGAGTTGCATGGGAAATGTTGCCAAATTAAAAAAGATTTTCTACCATTCTATTGATCATATTTGTATGGGTAAAATATTCCTAATATAAACATTTCCATGAGATGTCCTAGTAGTGATCTGCCTGACAGCAGTAAGCTGTTATTGGTCATAATTTCAGTTATTCTTTAAAAAGTGGTACATATCACAGAAACAACCAAATTTACTTCTTAGTTGCATTATTTTTGTAATGAACTTTTATCAGAACTTTCAATTTTGTAAAGCAGTAATAAGTTAACTGGGCTATTTTAAGTCTTTTGTCATACACACAATTTTTATTCTGATCCTTCACAGAAAACACTTGCAACCAGCTACAAGCCAGAATGCATAATGTTCAACAAAACGTACTATCTCAGATACCCTTGGAAAGGAATATGACAGGTATTCTGAGGCAAAGTATTCTAAGGACAATGCTTAAACACTATGAGACCATACCAATGGACTGAGTCAAGATTCTAGAATTTTAGTGAAGAAGCCCATGAGTTCATGAGATTGCTAAAACAGGATTAAGCAAACAAGGACAAATTTTACCTAAGACTGAATCAAAGGATAATGATTGAGTGAAATGTCAAAGAAAATGAGAGAATACTGATAGTTGCCTGGGAGAAGCAATATATCATGTTCATGGGAGCCCAAATAACATTAAGTGGTATTTTCTCATCAGAAATCTTGGAGGCAAGAAGGCAGTGGGAAGAAATATTTATAAAGTGTTGAAAAAATAATTACCAACCATGAATTGTATATGCAGAGAAGCTCTCTTTCAAATTTAAGGGAGAAATTAAGATTTCTGCAGATAGCAATTCATGAGAGTGTTCATCATCACTTGACCTACCCTATAAGCAAGACTAAAGGGAGTTCTTCAGACTGAAAGGACAGGACACAAGACAGATGACCAAAAAGCACAATGAAAACATAAAGATCTCTAGCAAAGGTAATTACCTAGGTAATTATAAATACCAGTACTATTTACTGTGTTTTTGGTATGAAACTCCATGTACAAAATATACCATGAAAATGCATTAAAATAATGATAATTGTATGGCTTGAAAATCAAAAGAAATGTAGACATAATTTGTGACAAAAACTTAAAGAGGGGAGGTGGAGGAGGATAAGAACAAAGTTTGTGGATAATATTGAGGTGAAGTTGGTATCAAATCTGAAGAAATTGTTATAGATTTAGGATGCTAGATTAAACCCAATGGTAATCACAATGCAAATAACCAGAAAAATATGCTAAAAAGAAATGAGAAATATTTCTAACCTGTTCACTAAAAAATATCAATGAAATACCAAAGGAGGCAGTAATGAAAGAATTGAGGTAACCAATAATGATTTATAAAACAAAATAGCAAATGCCAGAATCCTGCATTATTAGTAGTTATTTTTAAAGTAAATGTGTTTTTTGTTTTGTTTTTTGGAGTTTTTATTTTTTTTTATTAGGGAATTTATTAGAGAGTTTACAGAGCAATCGTGCATAAAACTCAGGATTCCCATAATCCACCAGCACTTTATATTGGTGTGGAACATTTGTTACAATTGACAATACCACTTTTTTGTTATTGTACCAATTTTTTAAACAGCAGTTACCTTTCTTACAATTGATAAAAAAATCATTTAAGTAGAACTATTAGTCATTGCCCATAGTTTAAATTAGATGTATTTTTCCAAATAAAACCCTATTATTAACACCTTGTATTAGTGTTGTGCACTTGTTATGATTCGTGAAAAAACATTTTGTATTTGTACTACTAACTACAGTGATCATCTATAAAATGGTTCATCTTTTAATTAGTTCATTAATTTATTTATGTTTTATCTTTTAATTAATTCATTAATTTATTTATTTTAAAGAAACTTTATATTACTTAAATATTATATAAAAAATACAGGGGATTCCCATATTCCCCAGTCCCTCCTCCTTCCACACATTCCCACATTAACAACAAGCTTCATTAATGTGATGCATTTGTTAGAATTGATGAACACATATTGAAGCACTGCCACTAATCACAGATTATCATTTACAGTATAGCTTATACTGTGTCCCAAACAATTTTGTAAGTTATGAGATGATATATAATGGCCTGTATCCATCTTTGCAATATCATACAGGACAATTCCAAAGTCCCAAAAATATCCCCACATTTGAAATATTTTTCCCTCTCCTTCACCTTAGAACCTGTGATGGTCACTGTCTCCACATCAATGATTAAAATTCTTCCATTGTTAGAGTAACAGTACATTTATAGAGAATAATATTTAAATGTATTTAATTTTTTAATTTTTTTTGTATTTTAAATGTTATTTTTAAAACTGTCATTATTATTTCATTTTTTAATTATTTTTATTTGGTCATTTTCTTGGCTTCACCTTTGGAGAGGTTTTGGATCACAGAAGGGTCAAAATTGTGGCAGAGGAGGAATACTGGTATGGGGTGTCAATGGTGGGGATATATATGGAAGGGGTTCTTCTGGGACATGCATCTAAGACTTATGAATATGTTCAAGTGTTCATGGGGCATTGTCACAGTGGGTGGAGATCCACACAATAACTGAAAAATTTTCAAATTCCCATCCTGAGGAGTTCTGCTACAATCTCTATTGGGATAGCAAGGATCTCCCAAGCACAGGGGCAGTGCCTAGTGAAGGAGAATGGACCATTGCACCAGGCCCTTGATATTGATGACTGTACTTATGAACCTTTTCTTCTGAAATTGAACCTTAACCTAGTATTACATGTTTCCTAAGAGTTACCTCCTGAGGGTCTCTTTGTTGCTCAAATGTGGCCTCTCTTTAAGCCAAACTCAGCATATAAACACACTACCTTCCTCCCAGCATAGGGATGACTCCTGGGATGAGTCTCCCTGGTACCAAGAGATTATTACCAAGTGCCAACTAACAAAAACAAATGTCTTAAATGTCAATTGAAAGACAGCTAGAGAATAATCTAGGGACTGAGTAACATATTGAACCCAGAGGTGGATGAGGATTGTGGTTAATAATACAGATACAGAAATGTTATGCTATGAACTAGATAAAATGTAAATCACAATTAAAAGGTGGGAAGAATATAGTGATGCATGGGAAAATACAATTAATGTGACTTATGCACTATAGTTAACAGCAATATTGAAATAGTCTTACATGAAAGTCAATGCTGTAATAGGGGGTATGGGATTTTTCCTTTTTAACTAAGGAAATCATTCAAAGTTTTACTGGGGTAATGACTGCAAAATTCTGTGATGAAAGTGAGAGCTACTGAGAGTATATTTGGATAGCATGTACAAGGCATGGGATTGTATGACAGTGAACCATGTTGTGAAAGATGGACTGTGGTTAGTACTAATATGAGAGTGTTATCTCATTAACTATAAAAATGTACAATACGAATATGGGGAGTTAATAATAGAGGGAGTGTTAAAAATATACCAAGTACAAACTATGGACCATAGTTAGTGGTAATAGATCATATTCTTTCATAATCTGTAACAAATGTTCCACAATGATGTAAAGTGTTGCTGGAAGGGGGATGTATGGAAATTTTGCACATTATTCATGATGTTTTGTAAGCTCACAACTTCTCTAATAAAAAATGAAAATTAAAATTTAAATAACGTAAATGGCTTAGAGAAGAGAGACAAGGTGACAGCAGAGTAAGGAGCTCCAAGAGTCAGCTCCTCCTACCATGCAGTTAGTAATCAGCCAAAGTTATCTAAATCACCTGTTTGGGGAACCCAGGAGACCAGAAGAGCATTCTGCAACATCTTTGGAGGAACATAGGGAGAATGCTCATCTGCAGTAAAAATTCATGAGTAGAGCACTCCATACCATGGAGACCAATGCCCGTCCCCTGCTGGTGGGGCAAGATGCCTCAGAAGCTATTCCTTGGTTGGAATTTGAAGCTCCACCTCCCAGAAATGGGGAGAAAGAGACAGTCATACCAAAATCACCTACTGATTAGTAAATTCAGCTGGCTAAATTACAATCCCAAATACAGCTAAACTTTGAACCTGTCCATGTTGGAAAGAGGCTAGTAGCCTCCATTTTAACTCTATCCCACAGAATGAGAGGAAGCAGGGCTGACTGAAAATCACAGTGACACTAGGGACCAGCTACTTTCCACCCAGGTCAGATTGCTACCATAGCTTAGGTGCCAGCCCCACCTCAAGCATGGAGGAAGCTGGAAATACCTGCACCAGCCAATCTGGGCAAATGTAGTCACTTTTGGTCTGCATGGACTAGATTGTTGGACACACATGTGGCTACTTCCCTGCCTCAATTAGGCCAGGAGGGGGATGGTGTTTCCTCAGGCTCTCCGGGCAACTATAGGCACATTCAGGCCACACAAACAAGATTGTTGGGCACACCAGTGGCTCCACCCCTACTCCCAACAGGATAAGAGGGAAGACTGTGCTCCCTCAGCCTCTTGCGGCAACTGCTGCTGCATTTGTCCCACATGGACTAAACTCTTGGCCACACAGTGCCTCAATTCCCACCCCTGACAGAGCAGGAGGAGGGACAGTACTTCATCAGCCTCTCTCGGCTACTGAAATCACTTTTGACCCACATAGACCAGATTCTTGGGCACACCTGTGACTCCATCCTTGCCCCTGGCAGAGGAGGAGGGCCAGTGCTTCAACATTCTACCTGCACAACCTCAGTTAGTTTTGTGCCTCATGACTTAGTTTACTGTCCACACCTGAAGCCCCATCCCTGGCCCAGGCAGGAAAGGAAGAGGCATGGAGCTTCATAAGTATCTCCAGGCAACAACAGATGGTCTTGGCTTGCACAGTTCCAATTACTGCACCCAGTCTCAGCTCCATCCCTACTCTGAGCAGTGGAGAATGGTGGGAGAAGATCCATTTGTGCCTGGGGCAATGTGTGCAGCTTCTGCACCCACAGCTTACAGTACCAACCACATTCTTGGCTGTTACTCCACCCCCAACAAGGGAGAATGGTCAAGAAATAGATGAAAAAAATTGAAAACCTTCAGATTGGCTAAATACGAGTCATTATAAATTTCCAAAATAAGCTAAACCAAATATCAAAGCCAATAAAATAGAAAGTGCTAGACTAAAAATAGAAACTGAGCTCAGAATAAATACATCAAGTAGATCAGATGCCAAGACACCACCAAAAAATTACAAGCCATATTAAGAAACAGGAAGAGGGAAACAGATGTGGCTCAAGCAATTGGGCTCCCATCTACCATATAGGAGGTCCAGGGTTCGATACCTGAGGCCTCCTGGGGAAAGGCAAGCTGGCCCACATGGAGTGCTGGCCCACATGGAGTGCTGGCCCACACTGGAGAGCTGGCTCATGTGGAGAGCTAGCAAAGCAAGATGATGCAACAAAAAGAGACACAGCAGACCAGGGAGCTGAGAGATTGAGTGCCTGTCTCCCACTCCAGAACGTCCCAAGATTGCTTCCCAGTGCCATGTAAAGAGAAGACAAGCAGACACAGAAGAACACACAGAGAGCATACGGTGAGCACAAGAACAATGAAAGGAGGAGAAATAAATAAAATAAATCTTTTTTTAAAAAAAAGAAACAGGAAGATATGGCCCAGTCAAAAGAACAAACTAAAGCTCTTGATAGCAAAGTGAGTTGAGATAACTAATCACATATGTTCAAACAAATCCTTTAACAAATTCAATGAGATTGCTAAGGAGATTAAGGATACTAAGAGACACTGGATGAGAACAAAGAATAATTTGAAAGCATACATA
This sequence comes from Cabassous unicinctus, assembly GCA_029593785.1. Classification (NCBI taxonomy): domain Eukaryota; kingdom Metazoa; phylum Chordata; class Mammalia; order Cingulata; family Chlamyphoridae; genus Cabassous; species Cabassous unicinctus. The sequence continues at coordinate 18,673 of JAQZBX010044606.1, forward strand.
GAAATAATGGCAGACTTCATAGCAATGAAAGGGACAGTAAATGAAATTCAAAATAGACTAGAAGCATATAACAGCAGATTTGAAGAGGGAGAAAAGAGGATCATCAAGCTTAAAGACAGGGCCCCAGAAAGTGAACACACAAAATAACAGAAAAAGAAAAGAATGGGAAAAATTAAACAGGGTCTCAGGGACCTAAATCATGAAAAGAGACATACAAAAATGTTTTATGGGTGTGCCAGAAAGAGACAAAAAGGGTTAAAAGATGGAAAGAATATTTGAGGAAATAATGATGGAAAATTTCCCAACTCTATTGAAGAACATAGATATCTATGTCCAAGAAGCAAAAAGAACTCCAATCTGAATAAATCTGAATAGACCTACTCCAAGATAAATATTAATGAGAATATCAAATGCCAAATAAAAAGAGAGAATACTGAACTTAGAAAGATAAAAGCAATTCATCACATATGAGTGATGCCCAATAAAATTAAGTGTTGATTTCTCATCAGAAACCATGGAAGCAAGAAGATAGTGGTATAATATATTTAAGAAACTGGGAGAGACTGCCAGCAATGAAATCTTATGTCAGTCAAGATTGAATTTAAAAAATCAGGGTGAGTTTATAATATTCACAGATAAGCAAAAACTGAGAGACATTCTAAACAAGAGCCTGGCCATACAGGAAATACTAAAGGGAGTGCTACAGCCCAAAAAGTAAAGACAGGAGAGCAAGGCTTGAAAGAGAGTCTAGAAATTAAGATTATATCAGTAAAAGTAACTCAAAGTGTAAAAAGAGTGACAAAAGCAACATGTGACAGATAAAACCCAAAAATCAAAATGGGAGAATTGAGAGTTACCTTTACAGAAATAACCTTGAATGTTAATGGAATAATCTCCTCAATCAAATGACACAGATTGTTGGAATAGATAAGAAAATATAAGCCATCTATATGCCATCTACAAGAGACTCACCTTAGACACAAGGATACAAATAGATTGAAACTGAAAGGTTGGAAAAAGATATTCTATGCATGCAGTAAACAAAAGTAGTTATACTTATATTGGATGAAATAGACTTTAAAAACAAAATTGTTATTAGAAACAAGGAAGGACACTATATATTAAAAGGGGCAATTCACCTGGAAGAAATAACAACCATTAATGTATACACACTTAACCAATGTATCTCAAAACACATGAGGTAAACACTAGCAAAACTGAAGGAAGAAATAGACATCTCTACAATAATAGTTGGAGACTTCAATACACCACACTCATCATTGGATAGATCATCTGGGCAAAGGATCAACAAAGAGAGAGCTAGAATAATATGATAAATGAACCAAAACTAATAGACATATGCAGAACATTGCTCCCCAAGAAAGCAGGATATACATTCTTCTCAAAGTGCGCATGGATTTTTCACCTGGATAAATCATATCCTGGGTTATAAAGCAGATGTCAATAAATTAAAAAGTATCAAATATATAAAATCACTTTCTCCAATCATAATAGAATATAGCTGGAAATCAATAACAGGCAGTAGAAGGGAAAATTCATATATATATGGAGATTAAACAACACAGTATTAAATAATCAGTGAGTTAAATAAAAATTGCAAGAAAAATTAATACATATCCTGAGATTAATTGAAATGTGAACACCACATAATAAAACCTATGAGATGCAGTGAAAAGAGTGCTGAGGAAGAAATTTATGGTGCTCAATGCTTACATTAAAAAAGAAGAGCTAAACTCAATGACCTAACTAAACAGCTGGAGGAACTAACAAAAGAGCAACAAACCTTGTCCAAAGCAAGCAGAAGGAACGAAGTAACAAAGATCAAAGCAGAAATAATGAAATTGAGAAAAAAAAACAGTAGAGAAAATTAACAAAACCAAAAGTTTATCTTTGTGAAAATCAAAAATATTGACAAACAGTTAAACTGACAAAGAAAAAAGAGAGAATATGCAAGTAAATAAAATTTTAAAAAAATGTGGATATTACTCTTGACACAACAGAAATGAATATGTTGTAAGACAATACTATAGCAACTGTATGCCAACAAACTAGACAATGTATATGAAATGGAAAAATTCCTAACATATGACTTACACTAAGCCTAGAAGAATTAGAAGACCTCAACAAACCAATCACAAAAAGAATGAAGCAGTCATCAAATAACTGCACAAAATGAAAGGCCCAGGGCCAGATGGCTTCACAGGTGACTTCTACCAAGCATTCAAAGAAGATTTAAAAGAAATCTTACTCAAACTCATCCAAAAAAATTGAACAGGAAGAAACCCTACCATGCTCATTCTATGAAGCCAATATCACCCTAATACTAAAGTCAGATAAGATACTATGAAAAAAGAAAAGTACACACCCATTTCCCTAATGAATACAAATGCAAAAATCCTCGACAAAATACTTGCTAATCAAATCCAACAACATATTAAAAGAAATATTCATCCTGATCAATGGGCTTTCATCCCAGGCATGCAAGAGTGGTTCAACACAAGAAAATCAATCAGCATAATACATTGCACTAATAAACCAAAGAAAAATCATATGATCATCTTGATTGATGCAGAAAATTCATTAGAAAAAACTCCAGCATCCTTTCTTGATAATT
>JAQZBX010044607.1:0-21306 GCA_029593785.1 Cabassous unicinctus
AGCAAGGGGGGGGGGATAAATAAATAAATAAATAAATCTTAAAAAATATATAAAAAATAAAAAAATAAAACAAAACAGAGTAGAACAGAATGGAAACCATCAGAGTATGTTACATGTAGTAAGGCTAAATATCCTTGAATGGAACTTTTGTGTCAGCTTTATACGTACATACGTATACATAAACACATACACACATATACTGAGTCACAATATAAAATACATTTCTACTTTTGTATCAGAGTCAAAATACTGTGAAGAACACCATTACACTGTCCTCCCTTGCTTGCTGCTGAAAGTCCCTACCACAGTTCCCAGCACATGGCAAAAGACAGTTGTTGAATGAACAGTGTTGAATGAGTGAATGAGGTGGTACCCACCCACCCACCTGTGGTAGAGCCCACGATGGCTGTATTCTGATCCACAGCCTCCAGAAACTGCCCGATGACCAGTGGGATGCTCTGGATTCGCTTCACCTCCTCCTGGGCATGGAGAAATTCCTTCTTCAGGTTCTTTTGCTCATCTTTGATGTACTCCTCCTGCACCTCTAGGAACTCCAGCTCCTGCTGCAGCTTCTGTGAGCAGAGAGGGGAAAGGTGGGGACAGTTCCAGGCCTTGTTTTGTCAGGGAATGGTACAAACAAGGTGGGATGCTGGGCCATGTGCAGATCTGGGTTGGGACTGAATGTACCTTATAACGGCTGTACAGATCTTCGAGGTCCTCAGGCTCAGGCCCCAGGAAGGACAGGCCAGTCTGAGGCCGGGACACAGACAGTGCTGGGATTTCATCCTAGACCAAGGAGTAAAACTCAGGTTGGAAGAAGAGGGGTCCCTCATAAAAGCATCTAAAGCCTCCTCCCCACTTCATGAAGTCACTCGGCCCCTAACAAGCTCCTGACATCATTCAGCCCCTCCAAATAGACTCCTGAAACCTCTCAGCCCTCTAAAAAGGCTCCTGATGTCACCCAGCCGGCAAACAGACCCCTTACATCAAGTACCCTCCCACACACATCCTTTGATATTGTATGCCTCTCATAACATATTCCCAATGTCACCAACTCATAACCAGACCCCAATGCCACCTAGGTCCCCTCAACAGGTTTCTAACATGTAGGCTGTTAAAGTCACCAAATCTTCAAACAGTCCTAGCTTTACCCAGTTTCTCCCAAATCACCCCTCATGTCACAGAACCCTAATTCACATCAAGCCCTTGATGTCGTCCAGCCCCAGGCAGACCTCAAACACCACTAGGCCAAGCCACAGACATTACTTTGTCTCCAGCTAAGTCCCACACATCATTCGGCCCCACAGCCGGGCCTCATACATTGTCACCCACCCACTGTCCCTCCCTATTCCCGCCTTGCTCCTCGATGTCACTAAGCACTCCCATCCAGGCCTCGAAATCATTCAGTCCCCAAAGAACCCCTAATGTCACTCATTGCTCCAACCCGGCTTTCGGAGCCCGATCGCTCTCTCAATATCAGTCGGGCCCCCCAGAGAGGCTTCCGACAGCACATAGCTCTCCACTGAGGTCTCTGAAATCACCCAGACCCGGGCTGGGACCCTCGAAGTCACGCAACTGGCCACTCAGACACGGCTTCGTCGTCTCCTCGAGAACCAAGCCCAGCCTAAAAAGCCCACGTCCCCACCGGACCTGAACCTTTTCCACCAGGATGCCTATCTCCTCCATAGTGACCAAGCCGCTCTCCGTGTGGCCCAGCCTGACCTAGTCAGTTTCCGCTGACGCCACCGGAAGTCTCTAGCCTGCTGGATTCTGGGAAATGTAGTTCAAGACATCGCTGAGCGCTGGTTGAATGGGCGGGGTAGCATGAGGGGAGGAAAGACCTTGTCCGGGGCTCCGCCCCCAGGAGATGCATCCGAGGTCTCCGCGGCCCGCTCGCGCGCGTGCGCAGTAGCTGCGGCGTCACCTTCCAGCTCCGCCGTGGGTACTGGTGGCTTTCTCGTCCGTAGGCGGCGCTGCCCCATTGCGCTTTTACTGGAGAAACTGTCAGTTGTGGCCAGGAGAGTGGTGGCTTCTTCGGTCTCATTTAGGAGTGGGGCAGGAGATGGTTCAGGCCGGGGTCCGGAGAGGGAATCTTTTAGGGCGTCCCCACGTGGGCTGCGCCGGAGGATTGTGCACCCCGCTCAGTCCCGGGGTCCACCCCAGGGGTGACCACCCCTGACCCCGCGTCACCTTTAGCAGCGAACCGAGCAGAACCCACGCGCAGGGCTGACGAAAGCGGGAGCGGGGCAGCGGGTGTCCCAGGGGGTGTGAGTGTCCCTCGGCAGGCTGCGCTGCATTGCACCGTGCCCCGCGCTTAGCGAAGCTTCCATGCAGCATCTCATTGACGCGCAACCGGTATTGTACAGACAAGGAAGCAGGTTCAGAGCCATAAAGCCACTTGCCACGGCCATAGGGAGCCGAAGGGGTAAAACACGGATTGGAGCCCAGATGTTTCTCACCCCAAAGCCTGTGCTCTGGCCGCAGCGATACGTTGCCGCCCATCACACCAGCTACAATTTTTAAGTAGGCTTTTTATTGACGTCTAAATACACACAAATGCATCGTTACTGTGCAACTCGACGAATTTACACAAAGTGAACGTACCCATATAATCAGCAGCCAGAACAAGAAACCAGAACCTGAGCAGCCCCCAGAAGCCCACGCATGCTGCCTTCTGCCCTTCGCCCCCTCCCCCCGCCAAAGGTTATCAGTTACCTGACTTCTAATAGCATGAATTACTGCGTCTGTTTTTCAACTCTGTCTGTATATATGACCCATACAGTGTGTGCTATGAGTTTGGCTTCTTTTGTTTAACACTATGTTCCTGAGATTCATTCCTATATGTAGCAATAGTTCTTTCATTTCATTTCTGTATGGTTTTCCATTGTGTGAATATACCTCAAACTGGATAGCACCGGTGGGTGGCATACGGGTGCTCAGAAAATTCTAGTGCCTTTCTTTTGTCATCGTTTGTGTTCATTTCTTTTGAGAATACATTCAAGAGTGGAATTGCTGATCGTAGGGTAGGTATGTGTTTAGCTTTGACAGACACTGCCAAACAGTTTTCTGAAGTGTTTGTACTAATGTACACTCCCATCGGTTGTGCGTGAGAGTTCCAGGTGTCCCACATCTTCACTAACACTCAGAATTGTCTTTTTTTCACTTTTTTTTTCCATTCCAGTGGGTGGGTCATGGGTTGTCACACCAGACACTGTGCATTTTTGGCCAGGCACTTTCCAAGCCATGATTTCTGAATTCTTTCAACAATCTTGGAGGTGGGTTTTTTTTTTTTCCACCTAGTACAGATGAAGAAAATGAGGCTCAGGCAGGGGAAGTCACTTCCACTAAGCTGCAAAGAGAATCAGTGGCTCTTGCCCAGTGCCAGCCCTATGTTGGGGCACTCAGAGGTTAAACAGACCTGGTTCCTGCTCCTTTGTTTAAGGACTCAGTATTTTCATTTCCACAAAAAAAAGGAAAATGATAAATCCTTCCTTTTTCTTCTGCATGGACAACTCAATTCTGTCTTCCAGGTCTCCTGTTAACGCCCAAAGGCACCCCAGACTGCCACTTTAAATGGAGTCCACCATCTTCTTGCCTTCGTTCCCTGTCCTGCCAGTATCCAGGCTTCAGACTCAAACCTTTCTGAGAACTTTGCTTTTATTCCACCAAGCCCTGTCCACTCATCCCCAGGTTCTCTCTGCTCCCTTTGGCAATGACAAATCAATGTATCCCTTTTGAGTTTTTGTGGGTAATAATCATAAATAAGCATTTTGTGAACACTGTGTTTCCCGTTCTTTGCTGAGCACTTACATCATTTGATACTCACCACCACCTTCGGGGTGGAGAGTAAAAGTTACCAGCATTTATACAGAGTCCTTACTTTGTGCCAGGGAATCGTAAGCATTTTATACATCTCATCTGACTTAATCTCCAGAGCCCTTGGAAGTGGCAACTGTTGTCTTACTTCCTACTTTCTCAGGTCCTACATGAGGATCCAGATACAGAGAGGTGAAGTCCCTTGCCCAAGATCACACAGCAAGTAAATGCTTGAGCTGGCATTCAGATCCAGAGCCTGGGCTCTGAAGGTCACACCATCATTATTTGGGATCTGCTGACTATCTGCGACGTGTTAGGAGAGCCATTCTGAAGAAGGATGAGGATATTGAATCATTGAGTTTTTTCAAGCTAGACCCACCTTCATCTGCAGCACATCGTTATGACCCTCCCTCCCTACCCACCCTCCAGTTAAGAACTACCCATTTAGCTTGACAGATGGGCCAGGAGCCGCCCAGTTGCCTCTGTGGCAGAGGCTAAAATCCATCTCTCCTGGTTCAAACCCAGGGCTTTATTCCTCTCAACTGCACTGCCTTCTAAAAGGTCCCAAGCAGCTCTTCTGAGGGAGGGTGCTTCCAGATGTGGCTCCTTAGCGCCTTCCATGAGGCTAAGAGCGTGCAGGAGCCAGCAGACACCTACACACAGTCCTCATCCAAGGGGACGGCTGACCCTCAGTCCCAGCCGGGAAAGCCATGCCCGAATGTGGGCCCCGTATTGCCACATCGGATGTTCGAGAAGAGCCAGAAATGCCAGATTTTCAAATCAAATCCAAATTTCTATTTAAAAATGTTGACAATAAATGCAAACAAAAAAAAAAAACACCACCATGTGAGCCAAAAGAAACACACCTGTGGACTTTATGCCAGCAACAGATGACCAGTTTATGACCCCTGCTCTGGGCTCTCCTTGTCCCCAGTATCGCTACCAGAGTTCCCAGGAATATTGAGCTTTATTTAGTCCCAGGGAGGAGGTGCAGGGAGGGGTCTGAATCATTTGGAAGGCAGCAGGTTTACGAGGTAAAGGATGAGTGTGGGTTAAACCCAAGGAAAAGCAAATTTAAATGCCTAACCATAGCAGATTGGTTAAACTTGGAAACATCCATCTGTTTCTGGACTATGATACAATTTTTTTAAAGGGTGTAGACTATGTAATGATATGCAACATGCTCACAAAATATGTAAGCTGTAAAAGAAAAAGTTGATGACAAAGCAATAAAGTATAATAAACCTTTGAAGAAAAAAAGAAACTTTTTATTTGGAAACTTCAGAGTTACAGATTAACATTTTAACAAGTTTGCTTTATCATTCTCTTTCTCTATGTACATTGATATATGTGTATGTCTAGACATACATGTGACACACCTATCTATATGCATATTATTTATTTTTTTCTGAACTGTTTGAGAGCAGTTTGCTGACATAATGCCCCTTTACCTCTGCATATTTTGGGAAATAATGTATTTCCTAAAAAAAATAAAAAAACAAAAAATAAGGACTTTCTTTTATATAACCACAGCATAGTTAAAATCAAGAGATTAGCATTGATAGAAAACTATAATATAATTTACACGTTTTATTCAAATTTTAACAATTGTCCTGACAATGCCATTTATGGCTAAAGGAAAACTTTTTTTTTTCCTGGTTCAATATCCAATCCAGGATCATAGGTTGCATTTAAATGCCATGTCTCAATCTGGAACAGTTCCGCAGTCTTTTTTTTTTTTTCCTTTCTTGGCTTTGACCTCTTTGAAGAGTGCAGGCCAGTTATTTTGTAAAACGCCATTCAATTTGGATGTTTAGATAATGTTTCCTTGTGATCAGATTCAGGTTCTGTATTTTTGGCAAGAATGCCATAGAATTGACATCAGTGCATCCTACCAGGAGGCAAATGATGTCAATTTGTCCCGTTATTGGTGATGTTATCTTTGATCATTTGGTTGAAGTGGTATCCCGCCAAGTTTCTCCACTGTAAAGGTACTGTTTCCCTTGGTAATTAATAAATATATCGTGGGGAGTCACTTTGGAACTATAGCAGTATCTTGCTTCTCATCAGATTTTTCACCCACTAGATTTTTAACATTCATTGATGATTCTTGCCTGAATCGAATCTTGCTAAGATATTTGCCAAAAGGTGATTTTTCTAATTCCGTCACTCCTTTTGCATTTATTAACTGGTATTTAACCCTTTTTAAAAAATGCAGAGAATATTTTGAAACAATTCTGAGACAAATGGGGAAATTGGTTGGATATTTGATGATATTAAGACAATACTCTTTTTTAGATGTGATAATGATACTATTCTTTAGAGGTGAGGAAATTGAGCTTTAAATGTAACTTGCCAAAGTAACAAAAATTTGGGTTTGAATGTAACCCCAAAGCCCGTATTCTTAACTACCCTTCTACGTCAAATGGTTATCTATGTTACTGTGTTTTAAGCTTTTGACAGGGATCTATTGTATAAAGTATGTTTCATACTTTACAAACGTGATCCAAGGCACACATTATATATGCCAGACAGGGAAACAGGTGCCTCATGCACAGCATTGAACAAATAACTCTATGATAATGGTATAATAAGTCAGTGATTCTAACTCTTTGATCTCAGGAACATTTTGCATGCTTAAAAATTATCAAGGACCCCCAAAGAGCTTTTGTTTGTGTGGGTAATAGCTATTGAAATTTACAATGTTAAAAATTTTAAACAGAAAAATATTGAATATTTATCAATAATCCCATTAAATGTTAGCCCAAATAGCATATTTCTAGAAAAAACACTGTATTTTCTAAAACAAAATAAATTTATTGACTAGTACTCCATTGTATGAATGTACCATAGTTCATCTGTTCACCAAGTAAAGGATCTGTGAGTTGTTACCAGTGTTCAAAAATAAGGTTATCTGTGTGAAATTGTCCTTTGCTTCTTTGATATATATGAATGTGTCCAGAAGTCTTTAAATGGTAGGTGGGAGGGGAAAGCAGTTTTCATGTTACTTTCTTCAGTGAGTCTCATGATCCCTTTTTCATCAATGCTACACTCCTGTCATCATGTACAGCTTTTCTCTTCACTGATTTTAGCTAACTTTCTGGAATATTCTTTAGTGCATCTCTGGCTCCATGATTCTTAACTTTGATATTATGCTAATCATGTCCTCTGCAATTAACAAATTGTTTTTGGTTTTTTTCTCTGATTGCAGTCAAAAGCTTCCTTCTTTCTTTTCTCACAGATATTTATGAGTCACTCACTGTCTGCTTGGAAATGTACTAGGCTCTTAGGATACTAAAAAGAAGCCAAAATGCAAGGTCTGTGCTCTCAAGGAGCTTGTATTCTGGCAGGGGAGAGTCAGGCCGTCACCAAAGCAACACACATGTATAAACTACACTCTGTACTCTGCTGTAAGGAGAGTAACTGTATGTAAGTGTCCATTATAGACCAGGACTTGCCAAGGGGTGACAGAAGATGTGACTACAGAAGGAAGGCATGGAGGCTCTGTATCTGATTGTGGTGTTACACACATCCAGACACATGAACTGTACTGTGCATTAACCTAAAAAATAAAAGAGACCAGGGAGAAGGAGGTGCCAAGGATTACTCCTAGGTTTCTGGCTTGGAGAACAGATGCCAGCTGTGCGATGAGTCTCTGAGATTCGGAATGAGAAAGGAACCTCGGTTGGTGGGGCGGGGGGTAGATGATGTGGTTTGGGACATGCTGAACTAAGGTGCTTTCGAGACATGCGATAGGTGACAAGTAGGCAGTTGGACACACCATCTGGAGCTCAGAGGAGAGCTGTGTCTGTTCTTAACATTTCCAAAGAGACCATCTCTGCCCAGATCCTTATCGGAGTAATAGCTTCTGGACTTGTTTCCGGGTTGTCAAGAATTACCATTCCATGTTCTTTATCACTGTGGTTTACATTGGCCTCGCACCAGCAGACTTAGTGCTGCCATCACAGCCATTATGTGGTGGTAAATAATGGGTGTTGGGAACTTCTGTGCGGGGTCTTAATTACAGTGAGGAAAGTAACAAGAGCAGGGGTCATTCAGAGCCATTATTGGGCATGATCACATGTACGGTGGGATATGGAGCCAGGAAAGGACTTGAAATGGCTCAGGAAGAGTGTAGTACGTAAGAAGAGACAGCAGTGACAGGTGCCTGAGAATGAGAAATGACAGAGGAAAAGGAACTTGAAAAGTTGCAGCCAGAGGGGTTGGAGGGAGCCCAGGTGTGTGAGTGTATGAGCACATAAGTTGTGTTGTCAGGAAGCCAAGGGAAGGGAGCAAGTCAAAAAAGAGAGGCTAGAGGAAACTGTGAGAGGGGGAAGGGGTGGGGTATATGGGAAACCCCTATATTTTTGAAGTAACTTTTATGTACTCCAAGACTTCTTTAAAAATAATTTTAAAAAATAAAATATAAAAAATGAAAAGAGAGGCTTATGAGAGATTACACAAGAGCAGGAAATTACCCTCTGGATTTCATCACTGGCAGCCCTGTGGCTGGCATACCCAGCGAATTGGTGGGGTGGAAGCTGGACCGCAGGGGGTTGAAGAATATAAAAAGAATGGTTGTAGAATGTAGAAAGCAATGAGTGAGCGCCTTGGAGAAAATTGCTTCTGATGGAAAGGGGAGCTGGAGGGCTGCAGTTGGAGGAGGTTCATTTGTTAGGGTTTTTCTGTTTGTTTTGTTTTTAAAGAGATGATCGTGTTGACATGCTGACATGGAGGAGATTGGGAGAATGGAGTTATTTGGTGGAGATGCAGGGGGCGGGGCCGGTACCTTGCTAAAGGTGCTCTATTATCTTTAGGTCAGAGGTAATAGCCAACACCAATTAGAGGCATAAGAATTGGACACTATCGCTGTTTGCTGATGATATAAAATGATTTAAAAATGGAAAAACAACTTCACATAAGAGAATTCAGCTAAGTAGCACAGAAAGCAAGTCTTTATATAGAGAACAGTATCCAGTTAGAAGAAATCGTGGAAGGGCAGGCACTACTTACAAGAATAAAAAGTAATAATAATAAAATATCTAGGCATACGCTTAAAAGAAATGTGCAAAATCAATATGAGGAAAACTCTAAAATACTCCTAAAAGAATCAAAAGTAGATGTGCATGAATGAAAGGGTAATGTTTTTGGATAAAAAACTCACGTAATAAAGAAGTCAACTCTCTCAAAGTTAAATTTAGGGAAGCAGATGTGGCTCAACCAGTTGGACGCCCGCCTACCACATGGGGGGTCCCGGGTCCAGTCCCGGTGCCTCCTAAAGAAGGCGAGCAGACACCCCACCCACCGCAACGAGCTAGATGCCGCACCGGTGGCACCCACTGCAATGGAGCGAGATGCCGCACCTGCTGCAATGAGCAGACGCTTAAACGACCAGATGCCAGACGCCACAACTGCAGGTTACGAATGTGACTCAGACCTTTGGGCACTTGCCTCCCATGTGGGAGGTCCCGGGTGAGGTTCCCAGTGCAAGTTAACTTTATAAATATAATGCAATTCTAATAAAAATGACATCAGTTTTTTTATCTAAAACTACAAAAAAAAATTTGCTTATAAAACTTTTTTCTTTTTTTTAAAGAATAAACTAACAAGAATAGCTGGGAAAACTCTGATTATAAAACCTCTATAATTAAAACGGTGACTCGCATGAATGGGATGAGTAACATAGGATAAAAAAATCTAGAAATAGACCCAAATACATATAAGCATTTTTATTTTTATTTCTTTATTTATTTTTTGAGGTGCTGGGACCAGGGATTGAACCCAGGACCTTTTACATGGGAGGCTGGTGCTCAACCACTGAGCCACATCGGCTCCCCTGAGTTGGCTCCATCATCCTCATCTGTTTGCTTGTTTTGCTCGTTATTTGCCTGCTGTTTTTGCTCATTGTCTGCTCATTGCTTGTTTGTTTTCTTTAGGAGGCACCAGGAACCACACCCGAGACCTCCCATGTGGGAGTCCTGTACTCAACTGCCTGAGCCACATCTGCTCCCCATATAAGCATTTATTATATGATAAAGATTACATCTCAAACTATTGGAGAAAAGAAGGATTTTTAAAATATGGGGTATTGGGATAAGTGGATAAGTATATGGAAAAAGATAAAATTAGATCCATTCCTCTCACCATACACTAGGATAAATTTAAAATGGATCAGAGATCTAAATTTTTTCAAATGAAACGAAGTACTAAAAGAAAACACGGAGGAATTCCTTCATAACCTGAGAGTGTTCAAAATTTTGCTGACTGATTCAAAATATAGAAGCAATAAAAGAAAAAGGTTAATAAATTTGACTATATACAAGTTTTTAAAAATTTAATTGCATTACAAAAAAAACAGTAAGCAAAGTAAAAAAGACAAAAGAGCAGAATTCACAAAAAACATGAACCCTTAAACAAATGAGCAGATAACTAACATCATTTATAATACTAAAAATGCAAAATGAATGTTACATTAAAGTACCATTTCTCACCTGTCACATTGGACGCATACTCTGTTGTCAAGGTTGTGGGAAAGTTGGCACTCTCTTCTATTGCTGGTGGGAATGAAAAATGGTACAAGTCCCTGGAGGAGAATTTGGCAACTTATCGGCAAGTTTCATATGCCCTTTCACCCAGCAATCTCACTTAAAGACAATAGCGTATGCCCTTTGACCCAGAACTCTTGTTTCTAAAATTCTCTCACAAAGATGCACTGGCAGAAGTACAAAATAATATATGTACAAGGCTATCTGTGGTAGCACTTATTAAAATAGAAATTACTTGAAACAACCAAAATACCCATCAGTAGTGGGCTGATTGAATAAATGAAGGTATGTAGTGGAGTTCTATGTAGCTCTACAAAGGAATGGAGAAGATCTCTCTATATTGTTATGGAGTAATTTCCATGATAAAGTGTTAATAAAAAAAAAAAGGCAAAGTGAAGGGCAGTGTGTATCATATGCTATGTTTGAGTAAAAAAGAAAGAGAAATGCAAACATATGTGTATGTATGTGCGTGTATATATTTTCATAAAGAAACGATGGAAAGATGAATAAAACCCCCCATAAAACTGGTTACTTATAGAGGAAGGTTGGAAACAGTGTGGAGAGGACAGGGGGGTGGAAAGTAAACCTCTCAAATGTACTTTATTTTATGTTTGTCTTTGGAACCATGCAAACGCTTTACAAACTTTAAAAAAATAAATAATTCCTCCCCTAGTATCCAAATTGTGGACTCTAATAATTATGTAATAATAGGAATTCACAAAAAAACATGAACCCTTTGAGAAATAGCTGAGTCTTGATCTGGGCAGGAAATGTACAAAGAGGGGCCTGAAACATTTTGTCATACCGTAAATCAAGGAGGCTCCCTATACTCTAAGATGGAACTGCAGTGGATTGAAATGCTTCAAATATGTTAAAAATGGAGGGATTTAAGTTGCATTTCCCGTATGAACTGCATCTCAGGGTAACCAAGGAATGAATGAGGGGATAGTTCTGAATGGCAGTATTCTAGCTAATAAATGAAGAAAGAATAATAAATTAGAAATCCTCATTTTGCAAAGCCCTAATGAAATAATGGGTCTAAGGAGAGTTGCCAGATTTAGCAAATAACTTGCATGGGACAGGCTTTTAAAATTATACTAAAATCACATGGGAAATTCTTTCCTTCTTATTAAAGAAGCTGTAGATTTACAGAACAATCATGCATAAAATACAGGATTCCCATATGCCACCCCATCACCAACACCTTGTATGGGTGTGGAACATTTGTTACAATTGATAATAACACAATTTTATATTTGTACTATTAACTAAAGTCCATGGTTTAACTTAGAGTTCACAGTTTGTGTAGTGTAGTTCCATGGATTTAAATTTTTTTTTCATTCTGTAACCATATAAACACTCTAACATTTCCCCTTTTAATCATATATATATATATACATCTCAAAACAGTTAATTACGTTCACAATGTTGTGCTACCATCACCACCATCCATTACCAAAACATTTCCATCATTCCAAATAGGAACCCTGTACATTTTTTTTAGGAGGTACCGGGGATTGAACCCAAGACCCTGTATATGGAAGGCAGGTGCTCAACCACTGAGCTATATCTACTATCAGAACCCTGTACATTTTAAGCCTCAACTTCCCATCCCCTATCCCCACCCTGTCCCCAGGTAACCTATATTCTAGATTCTGACTCTGTGAGTTTGCATATTCTAATTGTTTCAACTCAGTGAGATCATACAATATTTGTCCTTTTGTGTCTGGCTTACTACACTCAACATGATGTCATCAAGGTTCATCCATGTTGTCACATGTATCAGGACTTCATTCCTTTTTATGGCTGAATAATATTCCATTGTATGCATATACCACATTTTATTTATCCATTCATCGGTTCATGGACATTTGGTTTGCTTCCATCTTTTGGCAATTGTAAATAATGCCACTAATGAACGTCAGTGTGCAAATACTTGCTCAAGCCCCTGCTTTTAATTCTTTTGGTTATATACCTAGTAGTGGGATTGCCAGGTAATATGGTAGTTCTATACTAGCTTTCTGAGGAACTGCCAAACTGTCTTCCACATTGGCTGCACCATTTTGCAATGAATGAGTGTTCCTATTTCTCTGCACCTTCTCCAACACTTGTTATTTTCATTTTTAAAAATAACAGCCATTCTAATGGGCATGAAATGTATCACATTGTGGTTTTGCTGTGCATTTCCCTGATGGCTAATGATGTTTAGCATCTTTTCATGTGCTTTCTGGCCATTTGCATACCTTCTTTAGAATGATGTCTGTTCAAGTCTTTTGCCCATTTTTAAATTGGGTTGCTTGTCTTTTTGTGGTTAAGTTGAAGGATTTCTTTATGTATACTGGATATTAATCCTTCATCAGATATGTGGTTTCCAAATATTTTCTCCTATTGTGTAGGTTATTGTTTTACTTTCAGGATGAAGTCCTTTAAGGAACAAAAGTTTTTTTTTTTAATTTTGATGCGGTCCTATTAATTTTTCCTTTTGTTGCTTGTGCTTTGGGTGTAAAGTCTAAGAAACCATTGCCTAACACAAGGTCCTGAAGATGCTTCCCTACATTTTCTTCCAGGAATTTGATAGTTCTAGCTCTTATGTTCAGGTTTTTGATGCATTTTGAGTTGATTTTCATATACAGTATGAGGTATAGGTCCTCCTTTTGTGCAAATGGAGATCCACTTTTCCCAGCACCTTTGTTGAAGAGAATATTCTTTCCCAATTGAGTGGTCTTTGACACCTTGTCAGAAATCAGTGGGCCATAAATGGGAGGGTTGATTTCTGAGCTCTCAATTCTATTCCATTGGTCTATATGCCTGTTCTTGTGCCAGTACCATGCTGTTTTGATTATTGTAGCTTTGCAATCAGTTTTAAGGTTGGGAACTGTGAGTCCTCCGACTTCTTTCTTCGTTTTCAAGAAGGCTTTAGCTATTCAAGGTCCCTTACCCTTCCAAATAAATTTGATGATTGGCTTTCCATTTCTGCAAGAAGGTTGTTGGAATATTGACTGGGATTGTATTAAATCTATAAATTGCTTTGGGTAGTACTGACATCTTAATGATATTTTGTCTTCCAATCTATGAACACAGAATAACTTTCCATTTGTTTAGGTCTTCTTTGAGTTCTGTTAGCAATGATTTGTAGTTTTCTGTGTACAATCCTTTACATCTTAGTTAGATTTATTCCTAGATATTTGATTCTTTTCGTTGTTATTGTGAATGGAATTTTTTTTTCATGGTTTCTTGTTCTGATTGCTCATTGCTTGTATATAGAAACACTACTGATTTTGCGGTGTTGATATTGTACCTGGCCACTTTGCTGAATTTATTTATTAGCCCTAGGTTTGTTGTGGATTTTTTCAGGATTTTCTATATATAGGATTATGTCATCTGCAAAATTGGTAAAGTTTTACTTCTTCCTTTCCAATTTGGATGGCTTTTTTTTCCTTGCCTAATTGCTCTGGCAAGAATTTCCAGTACAATGTTGAATAACAGCGGTGACTGTGGGCACTCTGTCTTGTTCTTGATCTTACGGGGAAAGTCTTTTACCATTAAGTAGGATTTAGTTGTGGGTTTCTCATAAATGTCCTTTATCATGTTGAGGAAGTTTCTTTCTATGCCTAGTGTTTTAAGTGTTTTTAATCACAAAAGGTGCTATATTTTGTCAAATGCCTTTTCTGCATCCATTGAGATGATCATGTGTTTATTTTTTCCTTTCATTCTGTTAATGTGGTGTATTACATTAATTTATTTTCTTATGTGAACCAAGGATAAATCCCACTTGATCATGGTGTCTAATTCTTTGCTTTTGTTTTTGTTTTTAGATTTATTTTATTTACTTATTTCTCCCCATCCCCTCCTTGTTTGCACTTGCTGTGTCTGTTCGTCTTCTCTGTTTCTTTAGGAGGCACTGAAATCCGAACCCGGGACCTCCGATGTGGGACGGAGGCACCTAATCACGTAAGCCACCTCTATTCCCTGCTTTGTTGTCCCTTGTTTTGTTTTTCCTCTTGTGTCTCTTGTTGCATCATCTTGTTGTGTCAGCTTACCACTCCTTCCCATCATCCCAGCATACTGTCTTCTGGGAACCGAACCAGGGACCTCCCATATGGTAGGCGGGAGCCTGATTGCTTGAGCCACATCCACTTCCCTAATTCTTTTAATGTGATGTTGGATTCAGTTTGTTAGTATTTTGTTGAGGATTTTTGCATCTCTATTCATAAGTGATATTGGTCTGTAGTTGTTTTTTGTGTGTGGTGTATTTACCCAGGCTTTGGTATAAGGGTGATATTGGCCTCGTACAATGAATGAGAGAGTATACCCTCTTCTAAAATTTTTTTGGAAAGTTTGAGCAGAATTGGAGTTAACTCTTCTTGAAATGTTTGATAGAATTCCCTGTGAAAACATCTGGTTCTGGGCTTTTCTTTGTTGGGAGGTTGTTTTATTATTATTATTATTTATTCAATCTTTTTACTAGTAATTGGTTTGTAGAGATATTCTATTTCTTCTTGAGACAAGTTTGTGTGTTTCTAAGATTTTGTCCATTCATCTAGTTACCTAATTTATTGGCATACAGTTGTCCATAGTATCCACTTGTAGTCCTTTTTATTTCAGCAGGGTCGGTAATAATGTACCGCTTTTCCTTTCCGATTTTCATTATTTGTATTCTCTCTCTTTTTTGCCTTTGTCAGTCTAGCTAAAGGTTTGTCGATTTTGTTGATATTTTCAAAGAACCAAGTTTTGGTTTTGTTGATTCTCTATTTTTCTCTTTTGCTTGTTTATTTTCTATTTCATTTATGTCCACTCTAATCTTTGTTATTTCCTTCCTTCTGCTTGATTTGGGTTTAGTTTGCTATTCTTTTTCTTTGCCATAAGATCTCTGATTTGAAGTCTTTCTTCTTTTTTTAATGTAAGCATTTAGAGTTATAAATTTGCCTCTCAGTGCTGCCTTTGCTGCATCCCATAAGTTTTTGGTATGTTGTATTTTCCTTTTCATTAGCCTCAAGCTATTTCCTAATTTTGCTCCTGATTTCCTCTGTAACCCATTGGCTGTTTAAGAGTATGTTGTTTAATGTCCACATATTTGTGAATTTTCCCTTTCTCACTCTGTTATTGATTAGTAGCTGAGCTTTCTTGGCCTGCCCAGCAAATGCAACCCTTCAGCTAACTGTCCCCACAGCCCTGAGGAAGCCCTGAGTCTTTAGCTCTCTACCACCTTTGTCCCTGTCCAGGAAGGGCTGAAACTACCGCTTCCCTCAGAGCTGGGACCCAGCAATCCAAATTCACTAATCAAAAGCCGTGATCACTTTGAATGGATTATACAAAGTGTGGGACTGTATAACACAGTGAATCCTGTACTGGAAGATGGACTGTGGCTAACAGGACAAATACAAGAATGTTCTCTCATGAACTATAACAAATATATAATACTAATACAGGGTGTTAATAATTGGTGGGTTGGGGGAAAAATACACCAAACATAAGATATGGGCTATTGTTAATAATAATATTTTGATGTTGCTCTTTCATAGTTTGTAACAAGTATTACACAACAATGCAATGTGTTGGTGGTGGGGTGATGTATGGGAGCCTTCTATGATTATATGCATGTTTGTTTTGCAAGTTCACTACTTTTATATACACTTGTTTATGTATGTTCATGTATGAATGATATACTTTGATAAATTTTTTTAATGGAAAAAAAAAAAAAAAAAGCTATGATCAGCAATCAGCCATGCATGCCGCATGGGACATTCTCATACTAGAAATTTATTCATTATTTATTTGAAACTCAAATTTTAACTGAATGTCCTGTATTTTATCTAGCAACCTCAGATCTAGTTGATTATCATTAATGGCTGTTAACATCACTAAGACAGATGCAGAAGACTCATTTAATAAAATTAAACATTAATTTATGATTAAAAACCACTCAGCACACACACTAAAAATAGAAGAAACTTCTTTGATACAATGAAGTGTACTTACAAAAATAGCACTGCAAGCATCATACTTAATACCAAAATGGTGAAATCTTTGCTTTGTGATTAGAAGCAAGACTAGGATGCCTCCTGTAGCCATTGGGCAGTTTGATGTAATTATGAATTCCAAAAATATAATTGGATCATGATTGTAAACTGATGTTAACCTGGGCATGATTAAGTTATGATTAGGGCGTTGACTGGGCCATGTCAGTAGGGCGTTGAGCCCCACCCCTTGGTGGGTGGGGGAAGAAAATATAAAAGGCATCACAGAGAACAGAGTTGCAGCAGTTTTTTTGAGAAGCAGTTTTGATGTTGGAAAGAAGGCCCCAGGAGAAGAGAAGTGAGCTGTTCGCCTGATAGTCTACAGCTGACCTTGTGGAGGAACCAGAGGAGCTAAGCCCAGAGAGAAACGCAGCCCCAGGAAGAGAGGAACCCAAGAAGCCTGAACCCTGGCAAAGGTCGGCAGCTGTCTTGCTCCAACACGTGGCAATGGACTGTGGTGAGAGAAGAAACTTAACACTTTATGGCCTGGTAACTGTGGACTTCTACCCCAAATAAATACCCTTTATAAAGACCAACCCATTTTTGGTATTTCACATTAGCACCCCTTTGGCTGACTAATACACCTTCTATCATCATTTCATTCAGTGATGTATTGAAGAACCTAAAAAAAGATATAAAAACAAGAAAAGAAGAACTTTCTCATAATGAACCCCTTATTCATAGACAATATGGTTGTATATGTAAAGAATCCAAAAGAATCTATAAAAAATTATTAAAATTAATAAGTGGAAAGTTCATGCTCCAGACGAGATGGCATAGGCTTATTTCTTCCTGCCTCTGCCTGCTAAGTACATCTAAAAACCCTGGAAAGAATACGACAGGCATTCATAGGGAGACTCTGAAATGAGGAAAGAAGGCAAACTGGCTAGGGCTTGAGAAACAACACGATGGCCCAGTGCGCCCCAACTCCTCACCAAATGGCAGGAGGTGCAGGCCTGGTGGCTCTCCGGCCCACCATGCAGCAGCGTAAGGCAGCCAGGTAGGTGCTTCGCTCCCTCGTGGGTGGCAGCAGCAGAGAGGTCCAGCAGGAGCCCCGCTGGCACCGGGCAGTGTGGGGAAGTGCTCCTTACTCCTTCAGGCCAGTGTCTCCCATCCCCAAGCCAGCAGCACCATGGAGACCTGAGAAAGTGTCTTCCGCCCCTGCTGATTGTGAGCCCCACCAGCACCGGGCAGATGAAACAGACCAGAATAACATACAAGCGCTCTGAAAACGTAATCGTCCTGGGACCCACAGTGCATAAAATAGGCCAGAACCCGCGTGCTTAACCTAAAGAGGGTAACTGCCTATTAAAATAGAAGCGTTTAATGGGATACAGAGTCTCCACTCATAATATCTAAAATGTTCATGATATAATCAAAAGCCACATGTCACACCA
Organism: Cabassous unicinctus; assembly: GCA_029593785.1. Classification (NCBI taxonomy): domain Eukaryota; kingdom Metazoa; phylum Chordata; class Mammalia; order Cingulata; family Chlamyphoridae; genus Cabassous; species Cabassous unicinctus. The sequence continues at coordinate 17,776 of JAQZBX010044607.1, forward strand.
AAACCCAAGGAAATCATAACTCAAATGAGAAAAGATAGCTGCCAACACTGAAATTAATTAGATGTTGGAATTCTTTGACAAAGATCTTAAAGTAGCCATCACAGAAAAAAATCTGTCACCGGAGTGGATGTGGCTCAAGCAGTTGAGCGCCCCCCTCCCAAATGGGAGGTCCTGGGTTCAGTTCCTGGTGCCTCCTGAAAAACAAAAACAAACAGCAAGCTAAACAAACAGAAAAGCCAACTCAGGGAAGCCGATGTAGCTTGGTGGTTGAGCCCTGGCTTCCCACATACGAGGTCCTGGGTTCAATCCCTGGCCCCCAGTACTTAAAAAAAAAAAAAAATCCTTCATCCTACACAACACAGTGAACTCTAAGTTAAACCATGGACTTTAATTAATAGCACAAATATAAAAATGTGCTGTCATCAATTGTAACAAATGCTACATACCAATGCAAGGTGTTGGTGGCAGGTGGTATATGGGAATCCTGTATTTTATATATGATTGTTCTGTAGACCCACAACTTCTCTAATAAAAAGATTAAAACAATTAAAAATACCCTTGAAGCAACTGAAAATATAAAAAAGAACCAAATGGAAATTATATAACTGAAAAATAGAATAACCGAAATAAAAACTCACTGGAAGGGCTCAAGAGCAGAATAAATATTACAGAAAGGAGAATAAATTAACTTCAAGATAGAACAATGCAAATTAGCCAATCTGAAAAAAAGAAAGAACAAGACTATTTAAAAAAAAAAAAAAAAAAAAAAACCTCAGAGACCTGCAGGACAGTTCTGAAAGATCTAAAATTGGCATCTTCATAGTAACAGAAGGAGAGAAAAAAGAGAATGAAGCCAAAAAAGTATTTGAAGTGCAAGACAATTCCATTCATCTGCCTCATGGGATCTAAGCCGGCTCTCAGTCAGAAGCAGAGTGGGCATCACCATCACAAAATCCTCAAGATAGAGGAACGAACAAACATAAGAGAGGAATGCAACTATGGACTAAAGTAGACTTATTATTATCCTAGTAATGGAAGAACATGTAATATTGATATAATGACAGTGGTCACCAGAGGTTCTGAGGGGAGGGAGAGGGAAGAATGGGTGTAACATGGGGCATTTCTGAGACATTGGAATCATTCTGCTTGATATTGCACTGACAGATCTAAGCCATTAGACATTTTGTCAAAACCTATAAAATTGTGTAGTGCAAAGTGTAAAACATAATGTAAACTATAGACCATGCTAGTAACAACGCTTCAATATGTATACATCAATTGTAACAAAAGTACCATACTAATGAAAGATGTTATTAATGGTGGAATGAGTGGGACAGGGAGGGGGTGGGGGATATGGGAATCCCCTATATTTTTTATGTAACATTTATGTAATCTAAAGCTCCTTCAAAAATAAAGAAAAATAAATAAATGATGACAAAGAAAAAGTATTTGAAGAAATCAATCAATATTAGAGCATTTTCATTACTCATTTTTATATGACTAGAAACTTCCCAAGTTTGGCAAAAGACATAAACCTACAGATTCAAGCAGATAAATAGGATAAATCTGAAGAAATCACGACAAAACACAGCATAATTTAACTTATGAAAACTAAGGTAAAGAAAAAATCTTGAAAGCATCAAGAGAGAAAGCAAATTACCTATGGGAAGCACCGAGCAAATGATAACAGATTTCTCATCTGAAACCATGGAGGCCAGAAGAAAGTAGCACATAATTATCAAGCGCTAGAAGAAAAAAAACTATAACCTGTGAATCCTATATCCAATGAAACCATCAGAATGAAGGAGAAATAGAAACATATTCAGATGAAGGAAAACTAAGAGACTTTGTCATTAGCAAAACTAGCCATAAAGAATGGCTAAAGGAAGTTCTCAAACTCCAAATGATAAGAGAAGAAGGCTCAGATTTTCAGAGGGAAGGAAAAATAACAAAATGGGTAAAAAAAAAAAAAGGGGGGGGGGAGTGTTAAATATAATACTACCCTTCTCATGAGTTTTTTTCAATCATACTTGATAATTGACACAAAAAATTATATTATCATCTGCTGTGGTTGTCAATGTATATAAAGGAAATACTTAAAACAATATGTGTTTTTTAAAGTGAGGGGGTAAAAGCACCTACATAGAAGTAAAGTTTTGTGGGGTTTTTTTGTTTTTTTTTTAAATGTTAGGTATTTTTTATTATTTCAAAGTATATAAATAATGAAGAAAGCTGCCCACAGGTGCTCCCATTCAGAATTAATGTACTTTTTTTTTTTAGGAAAATTTTTTTAAAGATAATTAGGTTACATAAATTTTACAAAAAAAATACAGGGATTCCCATATGCCCCACCCCCCACACCTCCCACACCCTCCCACATAAACATCCTTCATTATTGTGGTACATTCATTGCAGTTGATAACGCATCCTGGGGCTTTGCCATTCAGCATGGACCATAGTTCACATTGTAGTCTACACTCTCTCCCACATAGTTCTGCATGGTATGTGATGATATAAAATGGCCTATATCTGTCATTGCAACATCACTCAGGAAGATTCCCAAGTCCCGAACAAGCCCCCATATTACAACTGTTTTTCCCTCTCCCTGCCCCCAGAGCCTCCAGTGGCCCCTGGCTCCACATCAATGTTGCAATTTATTCCATTGCTAGAATCGCAATATGTCTATAGTAGAATAGCAGCAAATCCACTCTAGTCCATAGCTCTTCCCCCAATCCCGAGGATTCTGGGATGGTGACGTTTACTCTACCTCCAATTGAAAGGGGGTTTATATCCCATGGGGAAGATGGATGGGACCATTCAGCCTGCAGCTGTAGACTCTCTCCGTTCCCTGGGACAGCTGTTGTCCATCATCATCTCCCCACCAGTTGTCCTGGGTGAGTCCAATGAGCTGTAGAATAGGTATTGCAACTCCATCGAGGTTCCGGACCCAGCTGGCACATGGACGGCCCTAAGACTCGAGTCTCTGGATGTACACATACAAACTCCAGCACCAAGTATAGGTTTAAATAGAACAGACAGAAGGGAACAGAGGTGGCTCAAGTGATTAGCGCCTTCCTCCCACATCAGAGGTCCTGGGTTTGGTTCCCAGTGCCTCCTAAAGAACCAAGGAAGACGAACAGACACAGCAAGTGCAACCAACAAATGGGTGTGTGCCGCGGTCCAGCCGAGGCACGAGGGAGCAAGACTGAAGGTGGTCAAGGGCGTCGGCGAGAAAAGATGAGTCGTACACCAGTTGAGTGAGAATCCACGTATATCTTTTTATTCTTCTTATTCTACTTATTCTACTTATTCTTCTTATTCTTCTTATTCTTCTTATTCTACTTATTCTACTTATTCTCCCTCAATGTAGGATAGCTCAGTTTTTATATACTATTCTTTGGGCAGGCTTGTAAGCATTCCTTCTGTAGTTATGTAAAGTTTACGTAAGCATTCTTTCTATAGCTAAGCAAGGTTGTAGGCATAACACAGACTTTAGATAAGCACTTTTAGTCCCAGGATGTTAACTTTTAA